>OY282644.1:9264184-9474184 GCA_958299015.1 Tetanocera ferruginea
AATTTATGAATGCATCTTCGTTTTGGTATAAAATACATACACACCAAATTTAATCTCCGTAGGTTAAACATAATCTTATTTGTTGCGTTTTAAATTTTTGGATTGTGTGGGAAGTGGGCGTGTCCGCAGGCAAATGACGTTCATTTTTCAAAACCATCTTCGGTTTGTTAGAAAAAACTTTATTTCTGTAGGTTAAACATGAGCTTATTTATTGAGTTTTTAATTTTTGGTTGTATGGGAGGTGGGCGTGTCCGTTAGCGGAAGACACCCATTTTTCGAAGACATCTTTGTTTTGATATAAAATAAATTCGTTCCAAATTTTATCTCTAAAGGTTAAATATGAGCTCATTTATGCAGTTTTCAATTTTTGCGTTATATGGGAGGTAGACGTTTCCGTGAGCGGATTCTAAAAATATTCAGTAGTGCAGATCCTTTTGACCACGTGTACCAAGTTTCATCCAATTATCTCAACTCCTTCTTCTTATTCTGTGTTTACGGACAACACACAGACGTACGGACAGACGGACGGACATGTTTAGCTCTACTCACGAGGTGACGCTAATCAAGAATATACATATATACTTTTCTATAACGGACTCGCTTCGTTCTATGCGTTACAAACGTTTGCACAAAGTTAATATACCCTGACCTTTCAGGCTTAGGGTATTAAAATAACTTCAAAATAACAAAACAAAAAAATTAAAAAAAAAAATCAAAATAAAAATATAAATTAATAAACAAAAAATAAAAAAATAAAAATAAAAATAAAAATAAAAATAAAAATAAAATAAAAATAAAAATAAAATAAAATAAAAATAAAAATAAAAATAAAAATAAAAATAAAAATAAAAATAAAAATAAAAATTAAAATAAAAATAAAAATAAAAATATAAATAAAAATAAAAATAAAAATATATGTTGTTATTTTGGGTCAATTTTGATGTTTATATTTAATTATTTTAGGAGGTTTTTGACCAGTGCTTTCTTATTGCAATTTTTATATTAAAAACAAAAATTCAATATTTTCCCGACGTTTCGTCAATTTTTTGTTGACATCTTCATGGGATTATTTAAATCAATTTAATATTCCATTGGACGGACATTAGCCATAGAACTAAGTTTAAAAGTTTAAGTTAGAATGTGATTTAAAATATTAAATTGAATTAAATAATCCCCTGAAGATGTCAACAAAAAATTGAAGAAACGTCGGGAAAATATTGAATTTTTGTTCTTAATATAAAAATTGCAATAAGAAAGCACTGGTCAAAAATCTCCTAAAATAATTAAATAAAAAATAAAAATAAAAAATAAAAATAAAAATAAAAATAAAAATAAAAATAAAAATAAAAATAAAAATTAAAAATAAAAATTAAAATAACAAAAATTATTATTAAAATAATAATAAAAATTAAAAAATAGAAATAAAATCACAAGTAAAAACAAAATTATAAAATTAACAAGGATATAAAAATAACTATAAAAATTAAAATAGCAACAAAAATTTAAATAAAAATATAAATTTAAATAAAAATAAAAGCAGAAATAAGCAAAAATATTGATAATAATAAAAAAAACTTTTTAAAAAATAAAAATAAAACTAAAAATAAAATCAAAATAAAAAAAAAAAAAAATAAAAATTAGAATAAAAATAAAAATAACAATAAAATTGAAAATAGAAAAAAAAATACAAATAAAAAAAAAAAAAAAATAAAAATATATAAAAAAAAAATTAACATAAAAAATCAAAATCAAAATCAAAATAAAAATTAAGATAAAAATAAAAATAAAACATACATGAAAAAATTGATAATAGAAATTAAAACAACATTAAAAATTTAAATAAAAATAAAAACATAACTACAATAGTAAAAATGTAAATAAAAATAAAATAAAAATAAAAATTAAAATAAAAATAAAAATAAAAATAAAAATAAAAATAAAAATAAAAATAAAAATAAAAATAAAAATAAAAATAAAAATAAAAATAAAAATAGAAATAAAAATAAAAATAAAAATAAAAATAAAAATAAAAATAAAAGAAAATAAAAATATTAATATTAGTAAAAATATTAATATTAAGAAAACTTCAAATAAAATATTTATAATAATAAAATGAAAATGAAAATGAAAATGAAAATGAAAATAAAAATGAAAATAAAAACAAAAACAAAAATACGAATAAAAACAAATAAAAATAATATTATAAATAAAAAAATATGAAAAAATATAACTAAAAATAAAAATAGAGTATAGCTAAAAATAAACATAAAAAACAACAAAAAAAATAAACAGCAAAAATAAAATAGAAATTCAAATATAAATTAAAAAACAATTAAATAAAATACAAAAAAAATATGAGAATAAAACAAAAACATAAATGAAAAAGAAATAAAAACAAATAAAAATTAAAAAAACCAATTAAAAATAAAAATAAACATGAAAATAGAAAAACAAAAATATTAAAATAAAAAAAAATAGTAAAAATGAAGAAAAAGTTAATACATAAATTTAAAAATAAAAAAAAAAAATAAATGAAAATAAAAATAAAAATAAAAAAAAAACATAAATAAAAATAATATTATAAATATCAATTAAAATGAAAAAAAGAATAATTTTAAAAATAAAAATGAAAAAAGTAAAAAACAAAAAAAAATTAAATAAAACTATTAATAAAAATAAAAATTTATATTAAAAAACAATAAAATCAAATTACAAAAAAAAAATTAAAATAATAAAAACAAAAATAAAAATTATAGCAAAAATAACAATAAAAATAATTATAAAAATAATAATAAAAATATAAACAAAACTATAAATTAACAACAATAAAAATAAAAAGTAAAAAATAATTATAAAACTAAAAATAATAAAAATAAAAACATAAAAATAAAAATAAAATAAAAAAATTAGAAAAGATAACGATAAGGATTGGGACAATGGTTTTGGCGAGTACTAGTATAGAAAAACGACACATAATAATGAAGGAATTAGGATAAATTAAAGGATTTTTAAACAAAGATTAGGACAAAGATTAAAACAAGGTTTCATTTATGGATTGGGACCAAGGGTTTTAAAAGGCTTTTAAGTATTATAACAAGGATTTGAACAAGGGATATGAAAATAGTTTGAAACAATGTCCAAAACTCACTCCAATAATATATGGAGAGAGTCAAGGATATTGTCAAAGATTTAAAGCAAGATTATAATAAAAATTAAAAAAAGAATTTAGATAAGAAGTTGGAAAAGAATAAGGACAATGAGTTTGGCAAGTACCAAAATGGAACAAAATGGAAAAGAATTAGGACTAGGTTTTCGGCAAAGATAAGGACAAAGATTAAAACAAGGATTAGAAAATGAATAAGGACAAGGATTAGGAAAAGGTTAAACACTTGAATTTGACAAAAGTTTAGAAAAGGATTAAACCAAGAATTTGAACAAAGATTATGAAAAGAATTGTGACAAAGTTATGAGCAGGGACAAATATTAGACTAGAATTCATAAAAGTATTAGTAAAAAAGTTGAACATGTAAGAATAAAAAAAATTAGGACAGAGATAAAGACAAGTACTAGGAAAGAGATTAGAACAAGAATGAGACGGATGATAAGACACTTTGTCACGCTATAAAAAACCTACGAGTGTGTTGATAACAGAGTCAACTGCATCTTTTTTTATTATCTATTGTGTATAAAAGTCTCTCTTTGTAGTGTTTAAAACCAACTTCAAACAATTTTTCACCGAAAATATTTAAATGAGTTTCTCTTGTCCATTTTTGACTTACACAAAAATTAAATAACCCACAGAGGGTTAAGATTCCGTTCGAAAAGCATCGGAAGTTTTTTAAAATTTGTTAAATTTTTATCTAGAGTGATTTGAATGTCCCACGATCTTTATCTACCGGAAATGTAAATTTGATTACGAACATTTTTTTAAAATTTTTGCCCTAAAGAAAGCTACTGTTAAAAAATTAGATATATTGATTAAGTAGAACGTACTAGAAGAGAAGTATATACAAGGAAGTAGTGTCCAACAAAATATTTCTTGCTGCTTCAGGAATTTTATAATGACATAGAAATGATGTAATTTTAAGTTTTGACGGCTTTTTAATTTAAAAATATACAGAAATCATCATTTCTGCGTCATTTATTTGTTTTGGTCGAATATATAAATATAGGGCAAAATATACGGTTTCGAGAAAAATTTCAGTTTCGGTCGTATGTGACAAGAAAGTGCCTATAAGACGTAAAAGTCGCCTAATGAGGTTCTATCAATAACTTTTTAAGCAAATATATGGCCATATAAGTCTGAAGTCATCAAAGATCAAACTTAACGATATAATATTTTTGTGTTTAAAATAAAAAAGAAAATATAAAAATGTGTTCAAAAAATCTCTATCCTTAGAAAACATCTTGTTCAAATGACCTCATTAGCGCCATAGATGAACAGAAAGGTCACTTACAAGTATTTAGGTTAGGTACAAAATATTGGTATTTCCAAGTATAAAATTCTGTTATATTTTTAAGCAATTAATTGAATTTAAATTTTTTTTTATCTAAAGCAGCCATTTAAGCGCACATTACCTTAGCGGTATCAATCACTAAAAATATGTTTGAACGCTCAAACAAATGATTGAAACTTTCGAAAGCTTTTAATATGGCTGTTCTTGACAAAAAAAGAAAACCAAAAATGGACCACATAAAACCATTTCAAGCCACAACTCATACACTCGCACACAGAAACACTTAAACACACGCACACAAATGCATCACTGCCATAAACTCTTAGAAATAAGTGACCATCATTATACTTCACTCACTCACAGACCCAACACTTAACTTTGTGACCTGAACAGAACCCAAAACTTTGCGCGCTCCAGCATGACCGGCGGCGACAGCGACTGGACGACGCGTGATACCGTACCATATGAGGCTGCCGAACATGCACTTGAGGTGGACCGCAAAGCGCATTATGAAGCCTGCTGCACAAGCACACAAAGTCACTAGCATGCTTGACTTTATGAGTGCTTTTGTGAGTGTGGGTGTGTGTGTGTGTGTATATGGATTAGTATGTAATGACAGGTCATCACAGGCAGGCAGTTGGTTGACGTTGTTGTTCTTGGTAATTTTTGCGCTTCCGAGCTTATGGCTTGGCATGTTGTTAAGGATGGCAGCGAGTAAAGTGAGGGGTGAGGAGGGAGAAGCAATAGCTCCCCCAGCGCCAGATACTGCCACGCTGACCAAAAGAACAGTCTACAGCTCAATTCTAACGAAACAGTCCGCCATATGTTCCTTCGCATATTTCGTGTTGCTTGCATTTCCGCCCGTCTGTTTGTTCGGCTAGTTCTCTTATTCAAAAACACACATGAACACACACATACACACTCCATTCGTTATTGTTTTGTCCGTCCGGTTGTGCATCCATTATGTTAGAGTCTTTTGCTTAAATTGACTTAATGACGCGCAAGTGTTTTCCGAAAGCTTCTAAAGTCGACACGGTGCTGATCTCCGAGGAGGCTTTTTAATGATGCGGTAATGTGTACCATTTTGCAGGTGGTCGAGCAGTTGCTTCTTTTGCCATGACAATGAATGACGATGTTGGCAAGTCACTGGAGAGAAATTAGTGCTATCTTCCAAGCTGCTAGGTTGAATCCTTTTGGGCAGCAGGTATGGCTAATAGATGAGGTACAGATATGTGTTAGAGCTGCACTGAGCTGGCATTTTTTTTTTTTTGTATTTATTTATATTTACATTTATTCGAAGAATATTAATTCGAGGTTTGAACGATTTCCGGAATTTGCGTGGTTTTTGTCAGTTTTTTGGCTTAAATAGTTTTTCGTTTAACGGGGAACATGACATGGGCCGTTTTTTGAAATCGACTTTTTTATCATTTTGTATTTTATTTAATTCTAAGATAAGATTCTAAGAAAATAAATTTCATGGAAAAACTCTTATGGGTTCAAAAGTTACAGGCGGATTAGTGAGAGCACTTTTTTATTTTTCCTTGCATTTTTTATTGTTGACAAACTTTGAGCGCGTTTATCTCGAAACCATGTTTTTCGTACTGGTTGCGGTACTAGCGGGTTCATTTTTTGACGAATTTTGTTTTTTTTTTGTATTTTTTTAAATTTGACACGAGCCTTTTTTGTAAATTTTTCGATTTTTTATGAATTCTTAAATTCAATATTTTTTCGAAAAAACACACTTTCAAAATTGGAACATCACCAAAAATTAAAATAAAAAAATTTAAAAAAAAACTCCTGTCATACGATAGCCAATTTTATTAAGATTTAAAAAGTAACTTTTTTTCCAGATCGGACAATTTTTGCGGCTTCCAGCGCTGCGACCACGAGGCCCCGTTTTTTTCTCTGCCGCCAGTTTGGAGCTCTAGAAAACCATGTTGGAGTAAAAAATATATTTTTTTTAATTTTTTTCTTGTAATTTGTTCAATTCTCTACAATAATAAAAAAAATTTTTTTGGAAAAATGTTTGTTTTTGACTTAGTTATGAATTTTAAAAAAAAGGTCTGTTTTATCTGCCACGAATGTTATGTCCCTCCTTAAATAGTCTTTTTTTTAATTAAAGAGATGGTTTGAAAATTTTAGTTAAAAAGGCATACATAAAATATTCTTTGGTGAAAAAATCAGATGACAGACTGTACAGCTGTTTCATCGGGCGCTGCATCAACTCACCAGGAGCCTTCTTTGGCATCTGTTGTCCACTAAATTTAAAAAGCTCATACATCACACCGCCTTAAAATTCACAACAGGTTTTCTTGAAAGAATGCTTAAGATGATGCGTTTTACATACATAGGCATGGCTCACAGGGGTCGTGTCTTGTCCGTCTCTTACGCTTTCTTGGACACTTCAATAAACGATTGGAAGATTATCGATTGGAAGATTATAACCGCAGTCTTTTGGCATCATAATTTTTCTAAAATTTTTCATTGAATTATCATTGGTGCGCTATTCTTTAATAGCGTTAGTTAAAAATTTTGATTGGACCAGAAAATTATGTAAAAATTTATTCAAATTAAAAATTTCGCATTCACTTATTTATAAGCTGTTTTCGCACTAAAGTCTCTGTGTGTTGCGAGTTTCATACTAAATATCAAATTCATCTCAATCAAACCATAAAGCACACGCCTTTTTCTCACTTAAAATGTCATCATTTGCCATTTGTACTGCCAAGAAACTACTAAACATCAATTTGTCGTCCTTTATTATTTTCATCTTATGTCGCCTTTAGTCAATTTTTTTTCGCCACTTATTTCTGACGTTCGTCCTTTTCTACAAACTGCAGCAGGAAGTTTCTTTAGTTCTGCGCAAATTATTACGAATTCATGCAATCATTTACTTAAACGAAACTTTAATATTCATGAAATATCATTTTGTCTGCCAAAACGGAAGCGTCAAATATGCCATTTTCCGTTTACCGTTACAGCGCGCCACAAATGCCAAGCCGCTCTTGTCGTAGAGTGCGCGAGCAGCCATCATTAACCAGGCTGGTTTCAACACTTTGACAAGCAACAGCAACAACAAGGCACCCACCACACCGTGGTGGCACTCTCTGCTCTGCTGGCTCATCGATGTCAATGGAGCGGAGCTAGTGTTTGCTGCAAATTGTTGGAATTTTTGCTTTTTACGTGTGGCACGTGAAGTTTTCTAGAAGAAAAATTAAAAAAAAGAAGAAAATATGATGAGCATAAAAATGGCATAAAGAAATTTCGAAGAAAATATGTTAGTAAACAATATCAGCTGCAGAGTATGTGGGTGGGACATGGCAGGTAAGGGGGTGTTAGGCAATGTTTAACAAGCAGTGTTGTCAACGCGAAATCTGTAAAAATGCCGAATGCGCCACAAGTGCGCAGTTTGTGGCGCACCTGATGCACTTGGTGTGACAACGAGAATGATAGTGCTTTAACGGTAGGAGGGACCTGGAAACGGTGGAAGGGATGCCATGCAGCATAGCATACAGGAAGGATGTGCATGTTATTTTTTGGCAGGACATAAAAACTTTTTAAGTGCAGGAAACTTTAAAGTTTAAGCTTAGCATGTTGCAAGTTTATTTTTTTGCGAAAAAGTTGCAAGCGTTTAAATTTATGTAGATAAAAATAGATGAAGACTTGATGTTAAAATAATGGCGCATAAAATTTCAATACTCGGTTTCCGTATAAAATAATGTTTTTTATATATTTTTCATGAAAATTCAGAACTAGAAATAATACTCAAGTACAACAAATACGAAATTTTTTCCGAATTACCGAAGCAAATATAAAGAATAAAGAATTAAGGATCAATAATGAAAAGTCAATAATCAATAATGAAAAATCAAGAATCAAAAATTAAAAATCAAGTATAAAAAATATGAAGAATCAAATTATTGTAATCAATAGTCAAGCATTAGAAATGAACAATAAAACCAAAAATCCAAAATCAAGAATTGAGAATTGAGAATTAAGGGGTAGTGACACCTTCAAAAAAAGTTTTTAAAGTTTTAAAATGCCTATAAGTGGAATTTAAAACAAGATATCATTTTGAAAAATTATATATATATATATTTTTAAGTAAAAAAATGACACAAAAAAATTTTTTGTGATTTTTTATTTACATATATGGCTACTGGAATTATTTTAATAAAATTAATATTAAAAAAAAATTTTATTTTAAAAAAAAACATCAAAAACCATGGCGGGCGTGATAACAACTCACTGGGACATCGGAGAAGAAAACAAAGAGCGGGGTTTTTATCAGCCATGGAATGAATTCCGCATTTGGTTGAAAAATAACAAAATTGCGGCTTTTTTTCGAAAATTGTCAAGATTTTTGTAACAAAAATGGCCAAAAACTCAAAAACTATGGAACCGATTTTTCTGTCCGTAGTTCATTCCATGCATCGACAAGTGTAAAACAACATACTTAAATTTCAGTACGATCGGTAGAGTAGTTTTTGTGTTATCGCGCCCACCAACATTTTTTTAATGATTTTTTAAAAAAATTCCTGTAGCAATATATGTGACTAAAATAATAAAACAAAATTATTTCCTATTCAACTTACACGTATTTTAAAACATTAAAATAAAAAAATGTTTGAAGGAGCCACGTCCCCTTACGAATCAAGAATCAAAAATAAAAAAGTCAAGACTCAAGAATTAAGATAACTACTAAAATAATCGAGAATCAAGAGTCAGAATTACGAATCAATAGCAAGCTTTAAAACTTAAAAATATAAATTTAGAAATACAAAAACTAAAACAAGAATTGAGAAAAAAGAAATAAAAGATAAAAAATCAAAAATGTAGAATTGCAAATAAAGAATCAAGCATAAAAAATTAAGAATTACGAATCAAGAATCAGGAATCAATTTTCAATTTCAATTCAAGATTCAAGAAAGAAGAATCTAGAACAAACAATTACGAATCAAGAATAAAAAAAAAAATATTAAAATCAAGAACAAATAATGTAGAATCAAAAGTCAAGATTTAAGACTCAAGCATCCAGAATCAAGAATAAGGAATCAAGAATCGAGGATAAAGATACAAGAATCTAGAATTAAGTATCAAGAGTCAAGATTTAAGAGTCAAAAATCAAGAAGCAAGAGTAAAAAATTCGGAATCAGGAATCAAAAAACAAGGATCGAGAAACAAGGAACAAAAATCAAGAATCAAGAGGCACCAGTCAAGAATCAAGAATTTAGAATCAAGATTCAAGAACCAAAATTAACAATTAAAAGTCAAGAATCAGGAATCCAGATTCAATAATCAGAAATCAAGAGTCAATACACAATAATCCAGTTTCAAGAGTCAAAAATAAAGAATTAACAATAAAGAAAAGACTCAAGAATTAAAAATGAAGAATCAAGAATCAAGTATAAATACTCAAGGAAAACATTAAAATTAAAAATCAAGAACTAAGAACCAAGACTCCATAATAAATCCCATAATCCACAATAAATAAATAATCAAAAGTCAAGAATCAGGAGTCAAGCATCCTGATTTAAGAATAAGTAATCACGCACCAAGAATATAGAATCCAGAATCAAGAGCCAAAAATCAAGAGGCAAGAGTAAAAAATTCAGAATCAAGATCGAGATCGATCGATCAAGGATCGAGAAACAAGCGCCAAGAATTCAGAACCAAGAATGAGGAATCGAAAAGTATGACTCATAATTATGAGTCAAGAATTAAGAATCAATAGTAAAAAAGCAGAATCAAGTTGTTTTGGTTGTTTTTTTCCAGAAGAGATATATGAAGAATAAAGTATCAAGAACAAAAAATCAAGAACAAGAAATCAATAATTAAGAATCAAAAATCAAAAATCAGTAATCAAGAATCAAGAGTAAAAAATCAAGAATGATTGAGGAATCAGAAGTGAAGACTAAAAAATGCAGATAAAAAAATAGATTGGAGAATAAATAAGAGAATTAAAAGTTAAAAAATTCAGTAACGAAATTAATATACCAATCAGAAAAAAATATAAATAAAAAATTAAAAAAAAACCAAAAATAATAAATAAAGAATGCAACATCAAAAAATAAATGTACCTTAAAACATTAAAAATTTTACTTACAAACTTAACATTTAAATAAAAATAAGAAACCAAAAGAATACAAATTAAGAATCAAAAATTTAAATTTAATTTAATTTTTTTGTATTTTTTCATTGCTTAAATGTTTTACATGGTTTTTTAAATTAATTTAATTTAAATTTTTAAATTTAATTTAATTTAAAATTTTAAATTTTATATATAAAATTTAAAATTTAAAATTTAAAATTTAAAATTTAAAATTTAAAATTTAAAATTTAAAATTTAAAATTTAAAATTTAAAATTTAAAATTTAAAATTTAAAATTTAAAATTTAAAATTTAAAATTTAAAATTTAAAATTTAAAATTTAAAATTTAAAATTTAAAATTTAAAATTTAAAATTTAAAATTTAAAATTTAAAATTTAAAATTTAAAATTTAAAATTTAAAATTTAAAATTTAAAATTTAAAATTTAAAATTTAAAATTTAAAATTTAAAATTTAAAATTTAAAATTTAAAATTTAAAAATAAAATTTAAAATGAGACTTTAGTGCGAAAACAGCTTATTAATTTAATTTCAATTTAAATTTAATTCAATTCAAATTTAAATTTTTCTTATTGTTATGTCTTCCCAGATAATTCTATGTCACATATTAATAAGTTAACATTTTATTCTATTTCCATTTCTTAGCCCATTAAATTCCTTTTCTTCCCATTTAAATCCCAAGTGTTGCGACTTATTTGCTTTAAGTTCGTCTGCTACTATTGATATTTCCGCTTTTGCTATAGCCAACTACCATCTTTTGCTCATTTTCTCTCATCAAAAAGTAATTTTTAAACTTTTCTTATGCCGCTGCACTTTAAGCGCTATTCGAGCACTACTTATTTTCTAGCATCAACTACTTTTTAAACACTACTTTTTGTCATTTCTTTTGCTATTAATTTTATTTTATTTTATTTTTGTTTTGTTGACTCTAGGAAATTCCTTAAAATTCCTTGGCGTATACTATACTATAGAGTTCGAGGTCAAATACACAAGAACGTCACCACGACATCTCGTGAGCAAACATAAAACTTAAGCAGCAATATGGGCGAGTTCTAAGAAGAATAAAAGTGTAGTCAAGAACAAAACTTGAGTTAAAGTATCGTTAAAGATGCATACATGTAAACATATGCACACGAACACACACACATATACACTCACCACATTTTTAAAACTAAATTCTTAAATGTCGCACCGCAAAAATTTTCAATATTATACAAATAAAACGAAGAAAATAAGAAATTTGCAGCGCAAAAATGCTAGAAAATAAGAAAAAAATTTAAAAAAAAATTGGAAAATATGCCATGCATAATGCAAGCAGTTGAGCGAGTAGTGGCCGAAGCGCAAAGCAGAAGGCTGCTTATGATGCAGCACGTCTTCGCTTGACTCAAAGCGAAGCGCTGCTCAAGCTTCTCAGTGGCATAAAAATAAAAGACGTCCGTTGAACTTTAAAATTCTTGTTTATAAACGAATAACTGTAATTTTTTTTTTTGTGTATCTCTATAAAGGGTTATCGACAAAGTTTTCTGAGTTGAAGACAGCTATTGACAGCTGCTCTTGCATTTCCATATTAATTTCATAAAAAGTCATAGTCAAGAGTTTTCTGGAATATATGTCAATTTTAATTTATTATACTGTTTCAGTTTCTTGTTAAGGTTTTGCTGCTATTCTTATACAAATTTTAATTTTTATAAAATTATACATCGTTGAACATTAAAAAGTTAACTGGCCTTGTAAATATCTTGCAGGTGCCATATTTATATAATTTTATAAAAAAATTAGTTGTTAAAAAAAAAGAAATTCGATGGTTTTTATAAATTTTTCACCGATCAATGAATGTGATCAACAGGCCTTTTTTGATCTTTTTCCGGATTGTATTACTAGTTTTATAAAATTCTATCTACGTGATGATAACATGCCTAGCTCCTCCGCCTTAAATAATATTGTTTTAATGGATACAGAGAAATAAACTGAGTGAATGGCTTTTTGATAATAGATGGAAGTAAAAATTTCTATACCCCATTTCACTTTTTATTTTTATTTCTTTAACAAAAAAAAAAAAAAAATACTATAAAACTCATTCTAACAAACTTGATATCTTGAGTTACTAACATACAAATATGTCGGATATATTGATATTTAGCTTGTAAAACAAAGTTATCTTCATCTGGAGCAAAAAAAAAAAGTATCAAAAGTAGATAAGTTTGGAAACTACTGTGAGTTTGGAATAACCATGCGATAGAATACAAAACCTTATATAAAAGGGAAAAAAAAAAACAAAAAACCAACAAGAATTCATTTGAAGATATCAAAGAATATTTAAATTTGAAGAACACTTCATTTCATACAGTTTAAGGAAGGTTGAATAAAAAATGAATACAAAGCTTATGCTCATAGAAAAAGCCTTTTTTTTCCACACCAAGAAGTCCTTAAGTCCCAATCCTTTTGGAATCGCATTATTTGTTCAGAAGAGTCCACATTTGAATATAGAAACTCAAAAAGACGTAAGTGGGTATGATGTGAATCCCCTAAAGGCAAAATTTGAAAAAGATACAACCAACAGAATGGACATTATTATCCTCGCTAGAAGTATGGCATTGTTTTTTTTCTGTTGTAGTTGCATAAACGATATATTTATTTCGGGACTTAAATCTGAATACTTTGAAAGGTCTTTCACGATAAAATTTAATGTGAATATGGAAAAAACTTAAAATCGTTTTAGGAAATCTCACAGCAAGAATGTTAAGCAATAACTATGATAACTTCAAAAAATCTTGGTCGCTGGTACCACAAAAAGATTGGCAGCGTTGTAAGCATCTAAAAGAGGATACACACAATTCTAATCAAGTCTTGTAGTTTACGTACAGTTGTAACTATTGTTTGTTAAAACGAAGCTTTTAACTTCTTTAATTTAGCTTTAATCTTAGAATTGATGCTGGTTTTTGGTTGGGTCTATACGGTTGACGTGATTTCTTAAGTTCCAATAAAATGATTAACTTGGTGAAATTTGGTGTGGACCTTCTTTATGTATCCTTCAATGGTTGGGATTAAGATTATGTAAATATTTTGTATTTTACTATATTTCAAAATTAAAAATTTAAAAAAAAAGGAAAAAATCACTTTTTGTTTTTAAAAAGTTTCCATTTGCAGATCACCAGAAGGGTTGGAATCATGTCAACAAGGACGCACCCTTATTTTTTACACTCTCACTTAACCAGCCTGTAAATTTTTTAATTGTTAATTTTTTTTTTTTTGATTTGAAGTTACTCTAGAATTCCGTAGAATAACTAGAGCTGAATTGGCCAATCCGAAGATTAAAACGCCATCACCAATTATGTTTATTGTATCCTTTGTTAAAATTTATTATCAAGTACATGTGATTGCTTATCGAAAACCCGAACGCTCTCACTTATTTATATTAAACGAATACATCTCAAAAGATCGAAGTGGGACTTCCGCGCAACTGACTGTATTTTTACTTAAACCACTTCGAAACTTTATATGATGTTTTTAATTAAAATGAATTTTTTATTATCGATTGGAGCTTTACACCCTCCATGGTGAGGAGATTAACCGGAAGTGCAATTGTTAATTTTTATACTCCCACGCGTACAGTGTAAGGGCGCGTGCATAGTAAACGCAGATTCAGACAGGCAGGCAGGCAGAGTGTGTGAAAAAGCGAGATAGAGAGCTATTTGCATCTCGTTTGTTCACACAGATTTCAGCCTGCCTGTCTGTCTAGGGTATATTTATTTTGTCACGACGTGTTTAACGCCCATAAGGAGGCGTTGTAGGTATAGAAAAATATATATATTCATGCTCAGCATCACCACCTGAGTTGATTTAGCCATGCCCGTCTGTCTGTCCGTCTGTGGACACGATTACAGCCGTAATTTTGAGCTTTCGTGCTGAAATTTGATGACCCCAATAATGAAAACTCCAGAAAGAAGTAAATATTTAAGCTACAAAACTTAAATTCAGTATTTGTATAATCTATGACAAAACTCAGGTGTGTTAGAAAAATGGGCGTCATCCACCCACGAACACGCCCACCTTCCATACAACCCCAAAATTGAAAACCAACATATAAATATAACTAGGCTTTGGTTGAAGCTACAAAAGTGAAATTATATATTTATTATCTTCTAATATATAAAATCAAATGTTTGTCCCTCTGTCTCTGTCTGTCTGTTCCGCATAGGCTCACGCACCGTTTCTCCGATTGAGCTGAAATTTGGACACCGAGTACGTTTTATAGAGAGAACGAACATAGGGGGTGTAAAAAAGTGGGCGGAAGTATGTGGGCGTGGCACTCTATAATAACTTCTAAACGCCTGGACCGATTTTAATGAAATTTGGTATGAAGGTTCAACTGCTCCCAAAATAAAACATAGGCCATACAAAATTTCAAAGACTTCCGCAAAAGGGCGCTTTAAGTAGTGCGTTTTTAAGACTCAATAACTCCTAAACTCCTGGACTGATTTCAATGAAATTCGGTATGAAGGTTCAACTGCACCCAATATAAATCATAGGTAAAAATGTGGGTTGAAGTATGTGGTGTCACTCTATAATAACTCCTAAGCACCAGGACCGATTTCAATGAAATTTGGTATGAAGGTTCGGCTGCGCCGAAGATAACATAGGCTTTGACATAGGCAGGAAAAAAAAATTGATACGTTTGTAAAAGACAAAGAACGAGGCAGGGATTTCAACGAAAAATGGTTCAAGGTTAGGACAAGGTTTGAGGAAGTACTTGTCTTAATATTTATAACCTTGTCCTTGATAGAAATAGGATTCAGGACAAGTATTGAGAAAAGTATTGGAACAAAAATTGAAACGAAAATTAACAAAAGTTTTGAGATAAGAATTTGGACGAGGCATGGAGTAAGAATTTGTAAATGATTGGGACAAGAATTACGACAAAGATAAGGACAAGTATTGGAATAATTATTGTCGCAAAAATAGAACAAGGATTGGGGCAAAATTTTGAACGAAATTGAGACAAGGAATAAAATAAAGGTCGGAGCAAAGTTTGGGAAATATATAAGGATAAGGGGCGAGGATTGGAACAATGCTTGCGACAAGTTGAAGAACAATGTTTGGGGCAAGGATTGGAACAATGATTCAGAAAAGGTTTGACACAAGGTTTTCAACAAGGATTGAAATAAGGAGTGTAAGAAGGTTAGGACTTATATCAAAACTGAATTGTGGAAAAAAAGTGGGCGACATAGTGGGTGTTTTCGGCCTACGAATACACTCACCTCCCATACAACCCATTATATTGAGAACTATATAAAGAGGCTAATATTTAAGCTACAGACCTGAAATTGGGTATTACTGTATATTTTATCAAAATTTATTTAATTTTTCCAAAAAATATTGTTTCGTCTGTTGTTCAAGTTTTCATAGCTCTGTAACAAATTTTAGTTTTTGTTTTGTCTTTAATAAAGCGCTAGAAGTTTTCGACTGCAACGATTTACACTTCATGGTTTTCAGGTTGTTATTGATGAAAATATAAGCTTTCTAGTGGTTGTATCTTAAAAGCTACAGTGTACACTTAAGGGTTAAATAAAAATGTATTAAATAATAGCATATATTATAAACACATAACTTATAAAAATATTGTTGTCGTTAGAAATAAGTGGAAATATAACGCCCTTTGTGGTCGAAACACATTGACAGCAGCAAGCGACAAACGACAATTGTCAATTGAACACATATTTTCTTATGCAAATAAATTTTGTTAAGATAACACAGCAAAAATATGCAAAATAATTGTTGCCGTTGCAGACTACTTCCATTTTTCTCGAATTTGACAGACGACAAAAGTGAAATTATCAGGATTGTTTAATGTTCTCATAACAGTTCGTGCTCTAACCGTTTATTGAGTTCGTTTATTTCGTATTGTTTTGTTTGTCTGACTGATAATATTCAAATTTAAATTATTAAAGCATATGAAATCATATGTTGTCGCTGTTGCTTTCATTATAATCAAGCATTCAACATTACTACATAATTTTTATCTGACTACAAGTTCTCATTATGTCGTCGGTCGCATGTTGCTCTCATTGTGTCTCATGCATTATTAAATGCACTTAAAATTTAACAATTCTTTAAATGCTTGTGCCCTGCATGTTAATTAGTTGTCCTCTATTTTCACTATTCCTCAAATATTTAGCATATATATTACAAAAATAAAAGAAATGCCGTTAACATCTTGGTTTGTTTTGTTTTTATATGTTTTTTATTGCATGTTTTTCTTTCCGTAACTATTTTGAAAATTTTTTGTATGTAATTTTGTTTTGTGTGACACTTCAAGGACAACTCAATTAACCTTGTGACCAGCTAAGAGCCAAGCTATGCTACGAATAAAAGTCAGTTTGGTCCTGCGCCTGACCTTCACACTGTAAACATGATGTTGCAGTCATTGTTAGTGAGTGTTGTTGGTCTTGGCTGTTTTTGTGTTGGGGTGTATGTGTGTTGGTATGTATATGTGAACGTATGGATGTATTGTGGTGTGACATTAAATAGAGCAAAATAAGACTGTTTGTAAGAGGCTTTTTTTACAAATTAGCATATGTCAGTGCTTAAATTGCTAGAAAGCTAGACAAGACAACGACTAATCGCAAGCATGAAGACAATAAGCATAAGAAGTAAGACAAAATGGCGTAACACACAAACACGGAAACCAAATCGTTCTTCAAACTTTAATATAGACTCTGTTTTAAATTTTTATATATTTTTTCTAGTGTCTATTTTTAGGCTATTTTTCACATATAAGCTCAGAAAATCTTCAACTGCATACGTTGATTTGCTTAACTTTTACACGCACGACTGCAGTTTAATCAGATTTTGGCAATTTTACGCATTTGTAACAAAAAAAAAAACAATAAAAAAATATATGACAAAACGTTACGCTTGCCATTTTAGCGCGTTTCGTCGCTCTGCAGCCTTTTATGGAGTACACAAAAATATTGGCGGAAAATTCCAAGAGCTGTGTTCGACTAGGGTGCAACACTTAGCATTGCTTGATGTCTGCCTGTCTGCCTGCCTGACTGCCTGTCTGCCTGTTTGGCATTTCAAATTCAAGTGTAAATTGAACTTTGCTCCCTGCGAACTGCATTTTATGCAGATTTGTTTGTCGATTGTTAAGCGGAAACGGAAGCTGCGCGCAAATTGTGGTGAACAGCGTTGTAAGAGTAGCGCTGCTAATAAAAGAAACAACTAGAAAATAAAAAAAAAATCTCAAATACTGCTGCACGTTGCTGATATGCACACCAATTTTAGCGAGTGCAAATACATTTGCATATCCGGCTGCATATGGCGGCAGCACTTTTAGGCGGTGATTTTCTTCAATCGTTTTGTGTGCAAAATCAAAAATCCATCAAAGTGCGATTTTTCTTATTTTTTTTCAGAATTTGCCGCTAGAGAAAATTTTCGAGATTTATATGAAAAATTCAAGAGTAAATGTTCAACCTCAGTGAAATTGTTTTGGTTGAAACCAAAATTTTTCCTATATCTTAATATATAAAAGACAAGCGTCCTGCTCCGTGCTCTATATCGCTCAAATTGTTATAGTTGTTATTACTATGTATTGGCTGAACATGTTAGCCTGGAACAGAACCTGTTTCGCTATTACAGTGCTTTTATAGGAAGAAGTTTTTAGCCTTAAAGTATGCACACAAAATTTATTTGATATATATCAGTAAAAACCAGGGACCGAAAATAACTGTTATTTTACAATTTTCGAATGAAAAAGACGAAGGAAATTTTCAAATATACCATTATGATACAAATGGTCTCAGCTTCACGAATATTTAGAGCCTTTTAAATTTTCGACTGATTCTATAAAAGTTAAAAATTAACAGTTATTTTTTGCATTTTATTTTTTCAGACAAAAAAACGGTTACCATTGACTTTTATTTTATCGGTCAAAAATAACAGTTATTTTGTGACTTTTATTTTTTCGGTCAAAAATATCAGGCAATCTGTGTTTTTTTAAAGGCCGCTTGTCCGATTAAAAAACTATTGATACCATATGTAAAACGTGATCACCGATGAGACCAAAATAATGGTATCGATAGTTTTTTAGTCAGTACAATGGCCTTTGAAAAAACACAAATTGCCTGATATTTTTGACCGAAAAAATAAAAGGCAAAAAATAACTGTTATTTTTGACTGATAAAATAAAAGTGCAAAGTAACTGTTATGTTTGCCCGAAAAAATATAAGGCACAAAATAACTTTTATTTTTGTCGGAAAAAATTTAAGTTAAAAAATAACAGTTAATATTTGACTTTTTTGATAAAAACCATAACCGGTACGGTCCCTGGTAAAAACACATTGACGACGACTGGAACAAAACAACATTTGAGGTGAATGAAAAATGTCATATCGTCTGTTAAGTATTTATTTTGCATATGACCCGTCGTATGACGGGCTTCTATACTAGTAATATTATATTTTCAACTTTGAAGTTCAAGTGTTAACCCTCATCGGTCCTTTGTATGCGCGCGCATACAAATTCAAAATTAAATTTAGTAAAAGAGATATTAAACCTTAACCAATTGACATGAGTTTTTGGCAAATAGCTTTTTTCCATAACTTTATTCATAAAAGCAATAAATAATCTTTAAATTTTATTCATAAAATTTGTGGTGTTTTTATTTCTTTTTAATGTTTTAAGTATGTATGCGCGCGCATACATAAAGAACCTTTTAAGGTTTTGGGTTTGAGGGACCGATGAGGGTTAAGTCTTTCATTGCTTGAAATAAATAAATATTTAAAATTTAAACATAAAAGATTATGTTTTTCAAACGTTTAAGTTAAATTTTTCATCTATATGAGTCAAGTTTTAAAATTATTTTCAGTTTTAAAATTATTTAAACGAAAGGCACTAATTTTTCATTCTTAATTTTTCAATTCTATACGTCAAATTTTCAACTGTCATAAGTTAATAAAACTTATAAGAACTTAAGGGAACGAATTTTTCAACTTTCTTAGCAAATTTTTTCAACTATTTTGATAAAGTTTTTCTTCATTGCTGAGTTCAAAAAGTTTTTTATTCTTAGAGACGAATTGAGCATCTTTAAAATTTACTTCTTCAACTTCTTAAGTTCAGATTTTCATCATTAAAGGTTGAACATATTTTTTGCCATGAATGTTGAAATTTTTTACATTTAAATTTTTTCTGTTTACGCAGCCTACTGCAGTGAATTCAAATTATTTGAGTACCTACAGTTTCAAAAAAAAATATATTTTATAATTTTATATCAATAAAAAGCAGATTTAAGAATAATCAATTAATCGTATTTGTTTTTATTAAGGATTATATATATAGGACCAACTTTTATTTGAATATTTCAATTTATAGGAAAAACAACCTATCAGCTAAATTTCTACATTTTTAGGTTTGAAAAAGTCTACTTTTATTTAAATTTTTCAACTTTTTCGTTTGAAGAATCGGCCTTCCTGTTGAATTGTTATCTGCTAGCATTGATAAAGCCTTTTTGTTAATTTTTTCAACTTGTTGAGTCAACTGTAAGTTAAATTTTTCAACTTGACGTTTGAAAAACTGGTTTTTTAATTGTATTGCTAACTACTTGGGTTGAGAAAGTCAACCTTTCTGTTGAATTTTTAAATTTTTTCTGTAAAAATTTTCGGTTTTGAACTTTGTAGTTGAAATTTTAAAAATTTTTTTTTTATAATTTGACCAAAAGTCTTAATTATTATAGTTGAATAGTTGAGAATTTCATATTAATTTCCTTTTGTTTCACTTTTAGGTCTAATTTTTCTACATTAAAGTAAGTTTATTCAACTTTTAGGGGCGCAATTTTAACCCTTGGCCTAGGATGGCACAAATTCTCGGGACGGCCCTGAACTGCTGATGATGTTGGAAACAGTCCCTCAAGGGATTTTATTGCAGCTAGAATCTCTGTAAAACTATAGATAGCCCGACTCGATACTCCATTGTACTTCATTTCTCAGTCATTCCGTTCCTTTAAAAAAAGCCATTATCTCTGCTTGAATACCCTTTGTCCAGTGGTATGTCGGTCTTAAAGAGGTTCTACATAATATCCCAATCTATACTCTTAGAGGTTCTAGTATACAGATCCAGATCCAGACAAAAACTCCTCCCCTGACCTTGACGTCGAGTTTTGAGCAGTTAGTAAAAACGATAGTCACTTATAGGGAAGGTTCAATTGCTGTAGATCTTATCCTTTGTTTTTTTACAGGCATACAAAGTGATGTCAGCTTTTCTAGTCAAAAATAACTTCTAGTTATGATACTTAGCTGAGTTCGTGAAGTATGCTAGCAAGATGCTTCTTGGACATGGTAGAGTAATAGTACTAGCTTGATTACTAGCTTGATTTTTTGAGGACTAACTCCTCCAGCCTGCGTCTTTTAGACCAATTTTTAAGATAGACGGGAGCAGATCCAATTAGTGCTGACCCCAGAGAGTGTTAGTATACATACCTGGGCGTTCCAGATGTTCATCAGTCTGTCAGTGACGGAACCACCTTTTTTCAAATCCATGACGTTTTTGACAGGTGACAACCTCAACATGAACGCATCATAAATGTCGGATTGATCTATATCAAGGAAGGGCACAATTTCAATTTTCAACCACACTTGTTTGGAAACAAAATGCTGCTTGCGTGACGTCGACACATGTTTACTATAAGATACTTCGTGTGGATTTCGATCGTGTGCATTCGGCTGTTGCTTTGTTGTTATTTTGGCAGCAAGTCAAGTCAGTTGCTGTCAAAGATAACAAGATGGGAAACTTGAAGAATATAACCTCAAAAGAGGTTTGTATGTATTAGTGTGCCAAAAAAAGCAACCCTGAAATTCACTCTTGTTCTTCATCTTTGGTTATCTTTGGTTGCTGTTCAACATTAGTTGACATAACATCTCTTTGATCAATTTTTTGAAGTAAAGCGAGAAAATACGTAAAGTTGGTCTTCGTTTTTCTCAGCCTTACACAGGAGTAAAGAAAGTGATAGTATGTGTGTCCCATGTGTGACCCATCACTGCTCTATATCAATGAATAATGTCGTTACAGTGTTCTAAATTAAATAACTTTTGGTATTGTTACAAAAATGGATATGGAAGAACTTCGTGTCTTGATTGCATTTTGCCTAACAAAAGTGCGAAAGAAACAAAAGAAAAAAATCGATAAATATTATATATAATATTTTAACATGTTTAAACAAAATTCGAATGATTTTTTTGCTTAAAGTAGTGATCATGGATGAAACATGGATCCACCATTCTACACCAGAATCAAAGGAATCAGCAAAAGAGTGGATATAACTCAGTGAAAGTGCACTGAAGGTAGTGAAGAAAATCCAAACACCACGTACAAAAATATCGCTAAGGAAGTTAGCGAGTGCGTAAAAACTGTCGGAAGAACCATAAAACGATACAAACAGCTTGCCCCTTTATCAAAAACGCCAGGCTCAGGGCGAAAAAATGGTCCAGCAAACCAAGCGGTGGCTCAGAACGTCAAGTGGCTGTTTTCCCAGGCACTTCGGTTTGTGATATGGCAGCAAAAGTGGGAACATCGAAGTCAAGTGTTCAACGGATTAAAAAATTATACAACCTAAGGAGATATAAAGTACAAAAAATACCTGATAGATCAGAGAAAAGTACGCCGAAGCCAAGAGGAGGGCTCGAAAATAGTATCGCGATTACCTGCCCAAATTTGATTGCGTGATCATGAACGATGAAAAGTATTGCAAAGCGGATTTCAAGCAGTTACCTGGACAAGGATATTATACTGCGGTTAGAAGTGGTGGAGCATCTTCTAAGTTTACCACCGAAAAACATATCAAATTTCCAAAGAAATACATGGAGTGGCAGGCCATTTGCAAATGTGGCCTTCGAAGTAAGGAATTTGTAACAGATCGCACAATCAACACCGAAATTTACATCAGAGAGTGTCTGTATCGGCATTTTATACGTAAGCACCAAGGTTCAGTATTATTTTGGTCTGACCTAGCAACATGTCCATACGCCCAGAGAACGATGGATTGGTACCAAGCCAATAATGTCACTGTGGTAGCAAGAGAAGCCAATCTTCCGAATTGCCCCGAACTTCGTCCAATCAAAGGATATTGGAAAGAAATCTTAAGAAGACCAAACAAACTGCGAAAAACATCGAAATATTTCGGCATTCACTAAGGTCAACGAAAGGTCGGTAAAAAACCTAACTGAGGACCTTAATTATAAAGTGCATAATTTTTTTAAAAAGTATTTTTTTTCAGTGTAAATAAAATTTTCTTTTATTTTGTAATTTACACTTATAGCGTTTTCTTTTCTCAACGAAAAATTCTGCCCTCTGGAGGTGCAGAATTTTTTCCATTTTGACCTGAACTCACAGAATTCTGTCCTGTTTTTGGCTGAGGATAGATCACAAAAAAAAGAAACATTTTTTAAATGTTTTCGATTTGGCACCCTTTTTGAAAATCTTCAAAAGAATTCAAGATAAAAAAAAATTTAAAACTTCAAATTCAACCTTTTTTTCCCGCTAAAAAAAAAAATTATAATTTTTTTTTTCCCTAGAAAAGTGTTGACGTTTTCCGTAGAAGAGCTCAATCTTTTCTAAACTGTCAACGGTAACGTTAACTATTTTCCACATTTGTCATTTATTTTTTTATTCAGTTGGTAGCATTTCAGGTCAGAATTTTTCGAACCGTCGAAGAAGAGAGGGCAGAAATTCTGCATTTTTTCTACTTTTAAGGTCAACATTTTCGAGAAATGAACACGATTCAATTTTAAAGGTCAGAATTTTATTTGAGAAAAGAACGAAAAAATGCAAAAAAATCAAAAAGGGCAGAAAAAATGCAAAATTTTTTGAGAAAAGAAAACGCTATTAATAATAAACTGAAAGAATTTTTAAAAAAACATCATTGGTTTTTTTGAAAAAAACAAAAGGACTGTTATGTCTGGGACAGTCTTTATGTGGCAGAATAAACAATAATATTGGCAAAAATGGTATGTTTTCATAGTATGTCAGTACATATCGGTGATTCCATATCATTTCGACAAATTTTTATCAAAATCTGACCTTAGTGCTTCCGATTTTTTTGAAACTTTGTAGGTAAGAAGTTCATATTAAAAAAACATATTCTGTGTTTTATATTATTGCGAAATTTTTTTTTTTTGCAAAGTTATACACTGTCAAAAACATTGAAAATCATACAAAAATTAAAAAGATGCATGTATTTAAAGAGCTCTATCTTCTAAACTGTAAGTCGTACAGAAAATAAACTCAAGTATAGTTTAAGTACCTTGAATTTTTTTTCATATTTTTAAAGTACTTTTATGGTAAAAAGTTTTTTTTTCTTATCCCGAAATTTACCATCATAGTTTTCACAGTCGGCACAACAGCTTTTTCACCATTTTAATAAAATGTAGTATGTAGGCATACATTCTGAAGGTTTGTGCAAAATTTTAAGTTGGATCTCCAACGATTGCTATTTTTAATGAATTTTTTAAAAAATGCCTGCTAAAGATTTCATATATTTGTGTACAGATAATTTTATTTTAATATAAAAAAAGATATTGTTCCTTATTTTATATATGCAGTAACTCTTTGGTTTGAAGTAAGTCCTTCAAATTGATCATCATAAAAAATTAATATGTTCCAAATTTATGGCCATGTGTTCTACAACTCAAAGGATCAATTGAATGCGCTTTTGTTTAATCTTCAATGCTTGTATTTTCTTAAATTGTACAGCTATTTCTGTCCTTAAACTGCATAGCTTTAATATAGATACCAATCTAATGACCTTGTAAATAAGTAAGAACTGCTTTGATGAAGACGATTCAGTATTAATAATTCTTAAGTTTTTTGACACCCAATTTTAAAATTTTGAAGGCGAAGGAGCTGAAGTTTGATTCGTTGAGTCGCAGTGCACATGTCAATACATACAAAAAATATTTTTTTATGATGATCAATCACAAGATTCATTGGTTACAAATGTACCTATATATTAAGTAAAGAACAATAATTGTTTTTATATCAAAATAAAATTTTCGATATACAAATTTAGGAAAACTTAAGTAGGCATTTTTTTTTAAAAATCATTACAAATAGCAATCGTTGGAAATCCAACTTAAAATTTTGCGTAAGCCTTAAAAATGAATGTCTTAATGCGATATTATATTAAAAAGGTGAAAAGTTGTTGCGCCGACTATGAAAAATATGATGGTAAATTTCAGAATAAGAAAAAGAAACTTTTTTCTATAAAAGAACTATAAACAAATGACACCACCAGAAACATCCATTCAAGGTACCTAAACTATATTTGAGTTTCTTGTCTGTGCGACTTACAGTTTAGAAGATAGAGCTGCTTAAATACATATAACTATTAAGTTTTTTTATCATTTTTAATGTTTTTGAGAGTGTATAACTTTGCAAAAAAAAATTAACTTGCAAAAAAAAAGTACGCAGTTATTATATTTTTTAGATGAACAATCCACCAAAAAAGTTTCAGAAGTTTCAAAAATAGTGATGTCAGAAAAGTGTGCCTATTGACATGGAATCACCGATATGAGATGGCAAATACTTAGTATATTCCAGCAGAATTTTTAATTTTCAAAACGAATGTAGAACTAGCCTTTTAAAACGCAAAAATACTTTTTTACTTTGAAAATGAGCAAATTTTTTTGATATCTTTGCTCTAAGTTGCAGCACAAACCGAGCACACCACAGCACAATATGCGAAATTTTTAAATAAACTTAAGTTGCAGCTTATTTTGCTTAAAATCGTTTTAAATTTCGAAAACATGTTTTCCAAAAAAGCCACATGATAGCACAAATTGAACACATTGCAGCACAAAATTTATTTTTCAAAATTATTAATAAAAAATGGAATTGATATATATTTTAAAACTACGTTTTATACAAAAAAATTATTACAATAACATGAAGCAGTAAACATCAGTACGTAAGTATTTAAAATATTAAAAAAATGTTAAGCTGGCAGTGCTAAATTTTTATGCCGCGTTCACTTTGTTGTTTCTGTAGAAGCTCTTGACTGTTACAGCGCTTTTGTAATACAATAAAATAACAGCAACAACGACAATAGCAAGAAAAAAAGCAAAACAAAACCGCACCACTACAGCTGCGAGTGTCATCCACTTACAAGCTCTGCATATAAAGCACAACATGGCCGTTGCACTGTCTCTCTTTCTCTCTAACTGTGCTGCAACTTGGCAACACTGACAACAGTTTGTCTTGATTTGTTATGCATTGAAATGTGCGTTGAGTGGGCTCTCCAGGGGCGTAATAACTTTGGGGTAAGTGGGGACCCAAAGTGTAAGCAAGCGTTAGTGTGTATGTGTGTGTTGGCAAACGCTTTCTTCTCATCGCAAATGAGACAGACAGCTGAGTTTAAATTTTTAAGTTTTTTACTTTTATTATGGCTGCTGTATGAATGTTCTTGGGTTTTATTTTTTTTTTTTTTTTTTTTTTTTTGGAACAGTTGCAGTGACAGTGTGTGTGCAGTGGCGTACCGAGAGGCTAAGCCGCCCGGTGCGGATTCCAAATTTGCCGCCCCTCTCATATGCAATAAAAAAAAAACCTTTGATATTAATATAGGGTTTTGTATGCATAGTTTTCACTTTAGAATTTGGTCTTTCATTGTTCTCAATTATATAAAAAAAATTCTAATATACATATCATCAACCTATTTCTAATACGACGCAAGTTTGGAAAAAATGGAGCAAAACGCGCGCATGAGTCTATTTTTGCTCTCATTTCTTCCGTGGTTTTGTTGTTCTGTCATGTTTAAAAATCTAGAGCAAAAAGTCTACGAGAAACTTCAATCCATTTTTGCCTATCTCATTTCTAAACACAAATATTAAAAAAAAAAATAAAACAAGTAACTTGAAATGCCTTGATTAGATTAAAATGGGTTACAACAAAACCAAGTTACTTCAGTACTTTTCAGCACTTTACTTGAACGAAGTTAAATTTTATGCGAAAAAATTCACTTCAAAATACCGCAATCGAAAAATTATTTCCAAAATTTATTGAAAATTTTTTCTTAGTCACATCTTCTTCTTCAAACGTATCGAATATAATCAAAAACAGCATACAATGTCGTCACTTGAAAAAAATTTCGATTTAATTGAAAATTTCAAAGCAATAATCTATCAAAAATTATATGATAAGTTCCTTGAATTTTTTTTTGGAAATTATTACAAAAACATAAGTATACTCTCCAGTGATTTTTGCGTTAATAACGGAGAAAGTAAAATTGATTTTAGTCCTGCATCGTCGTACTATGATCCTGATTTTGATCCACAAATGAAAAAAGGTGACGAAGAAGAGCTCATGGACAATCATTTCATGGATACTCGATCTGAAGATTCTCAAACAATCTTTTCCAATCGTACTACAAAGGATTCTCAAACATTCGTTTTCAATCGTGCTACAAAGAAAAGATTATTGCATCCAGCATACAGCAATTGCCGAAAAAAATTAAATGCAAAATTTTCAGAAAAACTCGAAAAGGATTATTGTTATTTTTTATAAAACTTCCATCGAAACCGATGCAAAATTTTTTTTAATGCACATTAGTTCATCAAAAAGATCTTCTGAAATTTTCAAATATGTACAATTAAAGGAAATCATGAAAAACCCATCTAAAAAGAAGGACATTATAGATAAATAAATTCCTTTAATACATATGCAATATGCTGAAGTATTTTTCTCTCAACGAGAAACTCTTCATTGTCAATTTCTTCGTGACAGAATTCATTCAGTTTACATTCCAACTTATCATTCAGGAGAATCAAAGGAGTAAGCATTGCGAATTTTTCAGCAAGAGCATGAAGCTGCTGAAACCTTGTGGTCATTTCTCAAAATCAGTTCTTGAAAATTAATAATTAAATTATTATATTAGAAAATGACCTAAATCAGTTTAGACCACGCCTAACTCCTCTCCAAAGTGATTTTATTAAAACAGTGAAATCCCTTAAAAAATCAAAAAACATTATAAAAGATACGACTTAAAATTATACGCATAAGTCTTATTTCTTAATATGCACTCTGAACTTGCAATTCGCCATAATCAAACGAAAATTCCGCCTTTCTCCCACACTCAACACATCAAAGCACAAAACAGCTATTTTTACCAAATATACCTAAGTTGAAAAACGTTATTCTGTTAAACCACTTTTCTACTGGGCATTTCCACTGACAAGTTAAAGCACTTAAAAACTCAAAAAACTTTGAGTTACTCGAAAACACCAGTTATTCAATGCTTGTTTCAAGTCGCAGCCGAGTTATTCGAAAATTCAACTACTCGCACATGCCTAAATATTATGTCTTTTTTTATTTCTTTGGCAACTAATTTTGAGACTCGAAAAACGATTTTACATTTTGGTTGTGCTCAATACGAAGCTCATAAATATAGTTACATTTACTGTGGTGCCCAAATTTATTCATTAAGTTTAGTTCTTTCTTTTGTTTGTACACCTTAAAATGATAATGTACACATATTTATTTTGTAAAAGGCTTTATTTAGCTTCAGTGCCGCCCCTAAACTAGTGCCGCCCGGGGCGGACCGCCCCCCCCGCCCCCCCCACGGTACGCGGCTGTGTGTGTGAATGAGGCTGATCAACTATTTGACTAATCCGCCGGCGCAAGTGTCAGTTTTTGCATTGCAGATTTGTAGATTTTTGTCTACAGCGCTCTGTAGTAATTGAAAATGTGGCAACATTGTGACAGCTGTTTTGGAGTTTAAATATGTACAACAAACATATATGAAATAAAATCATTTATTTTAGGGAGCTTTACAAAAAAGAAGAAAATAAGTTGTAAGAAAATAACTTATCATGTTGCTATTTTTAAAAAATTTTGCTTCAGAGATGATTCAAGCTAAAAAAATGCAGATAATGTTAAAGTTTTGAATATATTTGGCAAATCAGGGCTACTTACTTTTAAGAAAATAAAACAAAAATATAAAAAAAAATTATAAAAAACAAAATAATTTATATTTTTGCCCGTGAAGCCATTTCATATTTAAATACCTTTTTATTGATGCCATCTTATAACATATCGGAGGATCTATTTCAGATGCTTCTTAAATTTTTTTATTGGTCTGACATGACCTTTTTGACATGCTTTCATTTTTTCCTTCATATTTTTGTTTTTTTTTTTTTTTGTTTTTTGTTTGAAGTGTCCTTTTAAGCGTTTTCGTTTTCATATCTGAAGCTTTTTTATCTGTTATGTTGTAATTTATTATGAGAATATTTAAATTGCATTTTTTTTTCACTGACCTATGACCACTTTGGCAACTGTAGAAGTGATTTTTGCGCTTCTCTTTTAGATCATTAAATTCGATATATTTCGAAATATTTAAAATAATAACATACAATTTGCGATACACACACGTTTTGCCGCGTAAGAAAGAGAATGATTTAAAACGCCATTTAAATGAATGCAATGAATTAAATTGCAATTTTCATAATAAAAGATGGCGCTGCAGGCAGTGCAGCCAAGCAGGAAATGCACTCATACACTCCCAAATACACACACACACACACGCACAATCGACCACTCACACATGCTGCCAGAGAGTTATAGCGGTGTAAATGTAGCTCATTATCTGTATGTTTTTTTGTACGCAATTAAATTTGGTCAATATCCTGTAAGTAATCGCAATTATTTGGACTCATTAAAGGCCAACGTAGAATAAAGCATGGTCACAGTGTTAGAGTAAGAGAGAAAGAGAGAGAGAGAGCTTCACATGCACTGCGTAGTGCGTTCGAAAATTTGCTGAATCGTGTTGCTGCCGCCTCATTGATTCCATTAATGAATGCAATACGATCTCGAAAACAGGTAGAATAAAAAATGAGTTTAATTTGTTGTTTTTGTTTTTGGTTTTACGCTGTACTAAGTGGAAACGTTTAACAAGCAACAATTGCAACAAACTTCATATAAAAGCAAACGAAAAAAAAAAAAAATAAAAAAAAAACAAACACCACAATAAATACAAAAGTAAAAAACGCATTCATGTTGAATTACCGCTATTTAAGCCCTACATGAAAATACAATTTATCTGGTCGCAGCATGAATTTTCATATTTTCCACAATACACACACACACTGACATACTCACACACGATTTGTCGGTCTTGCCATGTTGTTGTTGTTAATTATATGGCGTTGCGGTTTCAGGCGTTTTTGGTGTACGAATGTATGCTAGTGAGTGTCGTTTTGCATTTAATTTCCTTTTACTTTAACGCCAGCACAATAACTTACACACCTTTGCGAACACACCAAGTCAACGTATTTCTTTTATACGGTAACAAAAACAGCTACAAAAACAACAACAAGCAGCAAACGATATCGTCTTAATGGTGCGAGCGCCCCGATACGTAGAGAATAATTACATTTTCGACTACATGCAAATTGATTTTGGACCCAATTAGTTCTTAACACTTACCCTGACGTTGTGTCATCAAATTGGGACACATTATTTTCAATCATTTGTGAAAAGTGTGACCAACCCAGTAAAATTTCTCCAATTTCTTTCACCAAGCGCGTGGTTTTTTAATATTTCACATTAAAGTTTGAACAATTTGCAACATGAGTTACCATAATCTGTGTAATGTGAGTTACTATTGTTTAATCTAATATATAAAAAACTCGTGTTACAGTGTTAGTGTTTGAACTCCTCCGAAACGACTGGACTGATTTTAATGAAATTTTTTTTGTATATTTGGTAGGTATGAGAATAGGTCGTGGGAAAATATTTTTCACCCACCCACCCTCGAATGGCGTGAGACTTTTTTAAGAACACAAATTTTCGGCTTAACTTTCGTCTATAAATCACACATCAATGAAACTCGGTTCGAACTTACTATCGAGTCTTGGCCTGTGACTGTCAAATTTGAGCGATCTTTGGAAAGGCACGCATAGTACCGCCCATAAAATTCAATTTTTTGAAATCGTATAGATTAAGAACTAAATGTTGTATAACATTGAATCTTGGTTTGAAGTAACTGATGGGCCAGGTCTTTCAATTATAAAACAGACATGAGCATTGGAAAACGGGAAGTGGCTTCACCCATACAATTAAAATTTTCGATACAGAATAGCTGTAGAAGTAAAAATCACAGATCATTTCAACTCAGAATGGAGTTACTATTTGGAGGTGTACTGCTACTGGAATGGGCATTGTACAATGGGCTTAGATGGGCCTATATAAGACACATTTTTTGAAATTGCATCGCTTTGGAAATAATAGTTACGTAATAAAAAAACTCGGTTTGGAGTAACTATTTGGTGATATCCTACTACTCGGAAGTACGCGCAAACTAAAACGGGTATTTAACAAGAGGCTTGGCTGATACCATAAAAGACAATTTTTATATTTAAAAGCTTTGAAAATAATGGTCAAAGAATATTGAAACTCAGAGTGGTATTAATATTTGCTGATGACCTTCTATTGGCAAATTGAAGAGAAATTGGACAATACTAATATTGGTGGTCTTTAACGATACACGTTCAAACCCTTTTATTCCGATTTGAATTTTTTCTTATGTGACACAGGCGTAATGAACGTATGCAGTGAAGCGCAAACGTTTATGTTTTCCGTTTAGGGTAAGGGTAAATAAAGGAACGGAATAATGAAGGAATTAAATGATAGTAATAATATCTTAAAGAGTAGAGTACAACTTAGTTCAGTAGTTTCTTATATCCACTCATAAACGTCGAATGGGTTTCAAAAATACTGAAAATAAAACATTGTTTCGATAAAAGTCTAGAGAGAGTTGCTTGAGTGGTATTGCAATTTAGTTTTCATTCACAGATAGAAGAAGGATACAGAAATTTTAGAATTTTATAGAATTGCCTTGGGGTATAGTTTGCAGAGAAAAATAACTTAAATCTTAACTAAAAAATAACTAAACTTAAACTTTTTTGAACCATTATTTGAGATAATGGGCATGTTTTCATGGCATAGAGAATATTTGAATTGAATTGCCAAATTGATAGAAACGTGTGTTTTGAGGATTCCTTAAAATCATCATAACAAATGGAAAGGAGAAAAAAGTTTTAGAAACCAATTTTGTACATCAATATTAATACTCTAAATGATCACTTTTATTTTACTAGCAATATAGCTATAGGCCAAATATCATGTGTCGCTGAATATATCTTTAAAAACTCAGTTGGCATATTTTTTGCAATATTATGGAGACAAACAAATTTTCTCAAAACAAAAAAAAAATGGATGATGAAAAAATTACAATTTTATAGATTACTAGCCCCCCGCTCCCCTACACAAAAGATTTTTAGTACTTATTTTATTTTCTGTTGAAATAGAAAATAAAAAATCAATCAAAAATGAAAGTGCTGACTTTCAAAGTGAATAACTCGGTCATGTTACAAAGAATTCGATTCATTTATTTTTTTTTTTGTAATTTTGATTAATTGACCGTTCAATCATCTCTTCATTTTTTTTCATTTTTGTTTTCCTTCTATTTTTTATAATTTTCCAAAAAAACCTTAACGAATTTCTTTATTTCGCAACAAATTTTGACAAAAATAATTGTTATTCAAAAAATATTGAAAATCAAAAATGGCTATTTTAATGTTCTTTCATATGATATGCATAAATGTAGGGTTTATTCAAAGTTTTTATCGTTAAAATTTAAAAACGGTTCATACAATCGAAAAATCGAGCCTAGCTGTCATAAAAATTTAAGATATTTTGTTTGTTTATTTCTATTAATTTTCGCATTTTTGTAATTTTGTATGCATAAGAAGTAATGGTTTAGTGAAAGAATCATGACGATTTCTCATTGAGTTTCTGAGCTATAATCCCAAATATCCCCTTAAACACTCCCACAACAACAACAGCACCACCTATCGGGTCAGACTTTAAATCTAAACCATCTACAGACCCTTTAAATCTAAACCATCTACAGATCCAGCCGCATGCTCTCACCAAATTGCATGCAAATCGGTTTAGCCGTTTAAGAGGAGTTCAGTGTCAAGGCCATGTACAGAAGAATTTTATATATAAAAAGATGATAAGTTGAAATCTATCGAAATGTATCGCTTAAAATTTTATATTTGCAAAGCATTGAAAAAACTTCAACTAAAGTGTTGAAATAATCTGATGGCCAGAGCACAGAGTGCCATTTAAGGTTAACCAGATATTTGACTCACCCATATTTTATGTAAACAAAAATGATGCTCTCTCCAAAATAAATGATACCCAGGATTTTGTTGACTTCTTCTTCAAAAAACTTAACAAATTATCTGATGGTTGCTTCAAAATAAATAAGTTGTAGAAAATGTAGTAATTTAAAGTAGCTTAAGATATATTGTACTATAAAAGAGCATGATATTCAAGCAGCTGAGGAACTTGTATGTCATTAAAAAAATCGCGATTTTGCTCTTCTCTTCAAATGTGTGGATAAACTTACATAATTGAAACATGAAACAGGATTAATGTTGTATTATAATTTTTTCCTTGAAAATATTTGCTTGCGAAAATAACTTCATATAAAAAATTTGATATCATATCTAAAACAGACGTCAAACTTCTTATAAGAATGTTCCTAAAAGAATTAATCGCAAAGCTATGGTTAAACGCGAATTGTACTCACCATTACCACCATTAAAATATGATTTAACAAGCTCGTGGCAAGAGATGTCTTGCTGAAACGAGAAGTTTTCAATATTTGACCAGTAAATAATCCATTCACTACCCCATAAGCCACGCAAAACCATTATTTTGGTTAAATGTACAGGCGTCTCGTTTATATCCTGTTTAAAAAAAAAATAAATATTTTCTAGAGTTTAAGTTTCAAACATTTCAAAAGTATTCATTTAAAAAGTGTTGAATATTTGGTAGGGTAGAAAACAAGTCAAAATAATAAGAAGCCATTTATATGACTTTTTGCTTACACAGTATTGTTGTATGAAATTATATTTTGTCCGTATAATATTATTTTTCTGTGGATTACGACCAGAGTCTAAGAGCGAATGTATTAAAATTTGATATATAATTATTTACTTTAAAAATAAAGGAGATAACCACGTCTACCTCCCATATAAAGTCATTTTAACAGTTAAACTCTCATAAGTACACAGTTTTTGATATATCGTATTAAAATTTAGTACCTATACCTCTATCTTCAAGCTGAAGGTCGTGTCTGTCAACTTATAAATACTGTATAATAACCTCGTTTACCTCCCATATAATGTGACGTCACTAAAATAGTCAGATCTTCATAAATCTGACCGTTTTTAGATATCGATCTGAAATTTTTGTACGTATACATACGTTTTTCTTGGCAAACTAAAGATCAAGTTAAAAACAGAACTAAATCGAATAAGAATCACGCTTATCTCCCATATAAAGTGACGTCATAAAAATAGCTAAACCCTCATTTTGCATGACGTTTTTAAGATACCTTTCTGAAATTTGTTTCATACATTTTTTGTTATAAGTAAAAGGTCAAGTTTCAAAATAATCCAAATCAGATAAGAACCATGTCTACTTCTTACATAAAGTGACGTCATCAAAATAGTTAAACCTTCATAGACTCCATCGTTTGAAAGATATCGTGGGAAAATTTGATACATACGCTTTTCTAATCTTTTCTTATCACTTTTCTTATCACTTCTCTCATAAGCTTAAGTTTAAATACGATTTAAATTAGAAAAGAACCATGTCAGCCTCCCATATAAAGTAACGTCATCAAAATAGTTTTCACAACTACCAAAGTTTTCAAGATATCGGCTTGAATTTTCCTGCAGGCTTATTCAAGCCAGTGGTGGGTAAGGGTTAAAAAAGTTTTCATCATTAAATGAAGTATTCAACCATATTAAGAATAAATAAATATTGTTTTTAGAAAACAAAAACTTATTCAGATTTTAGTTCTTAAAATATGATTTTCAAAATAAGTCTATAAAAGTTAAGAAAAAACTAAAAATTTTACAGCCAAATCTTTATAGTTTCAACACAAGTTTCGACAAACAAGACGAGCCAAAACACTCTAACCCACTTAAGCTGCTACATAAAAACTTAAAAGTTATTTTATTCAAACAAGAAGTCTACTTCAGTCTAGCTATCCTAAAACTAATCCTCAACCTAGCCGCCCACTAACAACCAACATAATCAGATGATTTTTAAAATTAACCCAACTTTGAATTGGTTGACAAACTGACTCTGAGTCTGACTTTGTTTAACAATTTCCCTCAACGCAAAGGGACATTTTGTACGCAATTTAAAAGTGATGCCAAACACCAATTCCCATCACAATTTTTATGACCCTCGTTTACAACTTTTTGGTATCGAAAACGGGCACAACACACCGTGAAAGAATCTTCATGGCAACTTCATGATTTTCGATGCACACTAAAATTGCCAGCCATAAAATATAAAAACATAAAATCGAAAAATTTCAATACAAATAGTTTTATAAAAACTTCGCTGCCATAAATTTCAATATCGAGCAAAAGAAATCCGAAAAGAAAAAACAAGAGCAGAAATAAAAATAATAATATGGCAAAATGTCCCACTTCGCTAGCGGTAGCTTTAACACATTTATTGACTTTCTTTCACGCACTCAACGGCTAGCTATAAGCATGATGCGGGTTCTTTTGGCCCCCAAAGAAGAGTCTCAATAGAGTTGTGGGTGGCGTTGAGTGGGGTTTATTTTATATTTTTATTGCAAGAGTCAAATAAATCAAGCCGCTGATTGGCTTGTTTATTATCGCAAAATGTTAAAGAAGAACAAACAACAAGAATGAAAATAACAAAAAAAAAAAAAAGATTTTTTTATGATTTTTCCCCAGAGGTAATAGTTAAAAGACAATTTTAACCCTTCGGTATGATGATTTGGAATGTTGTTTGGGTTGGTTGATAGCTAGCAAAAGACGTTGACGATATTTTAATAAAGTTTGATAGATGCTATTGAGATGATATTTACGATGCAATTATGGACATCGATGGGAATTTTAAATGGGAAAATTTTTTATGTATTCCTTAAGGATCTTAATATGCGTTAAATTAGAGCATTACGGCAAGATGATGAGATGTGCGTGATTTTTATAACGTAAATTATGATGATAAATAAAAAAATGCTTAGTCAAGGAGACAATAAAGCAGGAAATAAAAGAAAATATAAATGGTAATGATAGAAAAACAATAACAACATGTGAAATACAGATAAAAAACCAAGAAATATTTTAATGTTGGTTTACACGAAAAATTTTTAGCAAAACTTTACAAAAAACATCAAAAGTAAACGACAAAACTGTCAAAACATCCCCATGGATCAGGCGGGCTTCAAAGTGAAACTTCAAAAAAGCTTAAAAGTATAGCAGAGAGCAAGATGCTATGTTTCTTTTCTCTAGCGCTGCATGCACGTGCTTTGTCCTTGCTGCGAATTGCATTCACTGAGTGTCCTTATCAATATTTATTTGGTTTTGTCTTTTCTAAGAGTTATCGAGGGAAATCTTTTATATGAAGCACCACAGCGCAAGATAACAACAGCAAACAACAAACAGCTACAAAACTTTAAAAAAATAACCCAATGATGTGCTCCAGAGCACATCCCAGGGAATATCTTTCACGTTTTAATGTCCTGCGTGCCAAATCGATACTTGTTAACTTTTTAAATTTTTTTCTTTCTTCTACTACTTTTTTTTTTTTTTTTTTGTTGTTTGCATTGTTTAAGCTGTTCCAGTTTTTTTACCCACGCTAAAAGTGGTTGCCAACTTGTTGTAGAATTGAGCAAGCTGGAGTGGTGGGTGGATAGCAAAAAAAAAAAACAACAAGCAACTAAAATAAACAAGCTAGTCCAGATTAGCTTTTAATGCCGTTAAGAAATGTAAACTAAATTGCTTGGAAAATTGTTACGTTTGTGTGAAGCTAAACTTTTCTTGGTACGCTTAACTTAATTTTCAAAATAATTTTTTTTATTGACATAATTTATATAATTTTTATAATTTATGTTCTCTAAATAATTTATACATTTATACCATGCTATGATTATCAAATTTTTTTTTTATTAAAATGAAAAAAGTGAACTTTGTTGACATGTGGTTTCAACAAGACGATGTCACAACGGACCTAGTTCTATGAATAATTAATCTTACGTTTTGGAGTGGTCCAATGAGCGCCAAAATCATGCGATATCATCCCCACAAGACTACTTTTTGTGGGGCTACGTGAAAACTCTCGTGTACAGTAACAAGCCGGCCTCAATTGCTGCCCTGGAAGACAACAATACAGCTGCCATCAGTGAGATACCGGCCGAAATGCTGGAAAAAATATTCCAAAATTGGAGCTTACGGATGGACTACCTCAGGTGTAGCCGCAGGCAACATTTACATGAAATAATCTCTAACAAGTTAAGAAAGTCTAAAGTCGGTCTAGGCCGACTATGAAATACCCTAAACCTACTTTAAAAACAAAAAAAAATTATATTATTGAAAATGGATGTGTCCGTGGGCGGATGAAGCCTATGTTTTATATGCATTTAAATGTTGATGAAAAATTTACACATACCAAAATGTATTCCTGTAAAAAAAAAAAAAACAAATTGGCCATTTCAGCCCTTGAAAGGACTTTCACCGAGCTTCTTAGGATCGATTGTGTTGTGTGTGTTATTAAATTTTTGCACACAATTGACCGAGAACTGGACCTACATGTTTTATGCCGACTCCGAACGGCTCATGTTCTCAAGAAGCTTTACATGGCATTATTTACTCTCTGAGGTTTGCCATTGTCTGCAGAGAGGTGGTGACCGATCAGAAAAATTTTTTATTGAAAAAACTTTTCGCTACGGCTGGGGATCGAACCCGGGCTCCGAGCATGCTAAGCCACACACTTAACCTGCATGCCACGGTCACCACTAATGTATTCCTGTAGCTCACAGTTAATGCCTTTATTGTGCTTTCGCTATGGGAGGTGGGCGTGTTCATGGACGGATAACTCCCAATTTTTGAACACACCTTAGTTTTGGAATAAAAAAACATACATACCAAATTTAATTTCTCTATGACAAACATAACCTAAATTATTGAGTTTTAAACTTTTTGGGTTGTATGGGAGGTAGGCGTGTCCGTCGGCGGATGACGTCCATTTTTCAAAATCGTATTTAGTTTGTCATAAAAAACATACTTGTCAAATTTTAACTCTGTAGGTTAAACATAGGTTTATTTATTGCGTTTTCAATTTTTGGTTTGTATGGGAGGTGGGCGTGTACGTGAGCGGATGACGTCTATTGTTAGAAGACATCTTTGTGTTGCTATAAAACACGTACGTATCAAATTTTATTGTTGTAGGCTAATTATGAGCTGAGTTATGCAGTTTTCAATTTTTGCGTTATATTGTAAGTAGGCGTGTCCGTCGGCGGATGACGTCCATTTTTCAAAATCGTATTTAGTTTGTCATAAAAAACATACGTGCCAAATTTTAACTCTGTAGGTTAAACATAGGTTTATTTATTGCGTTTTCAATTTTTGGGTTGTATGGGAGGTGGGCGTGTACGTGAGCGGATGATGTCCATTGTTGAAAGACATCTTTGTGTTGCTATAAAACACGTACGTATCAAATTTTATTGTTGTAGGCTAATTATGAGCTGAGTTATGCAGTTTTCAATTTTCGCGTTGTATGGGCGGTAGGTGTGTCCGTGGGCGGATGATGTCCATTTTTCAAAACCATCTTTGTTTTGTTATAAAAAACACACGTGTCAAATTTTATTTCTGTAGGTTCAACAGAGGCTTATTTATTGCGTTTTCAGTTTTTAGGTTGTATGGGAGGTGGGCGTGTCCGTAGGCGGACGATACCCATTTTTTGAACACATCTTTGTGTTGATACAAAACACATACACACACCAAATTTTATTGTTGTAGGCTAATTGTGAGCTGAGTTATTCAGTTTTCAATTTTTGCGTTGTACGGGAGATAGGCGTGTCCGTAGGCGGATGATGTCCATTTTTCAAAATCGTCTTTGTTTTGTTATAAAAAACAGACGTACCAAATTTTATTCCTGTAGGTTAAACAGAGGCTTAGTTATTGCGTTTTCAATTTTTGGGTTGTATGGGAGGTGGGCGTGTCCTTGAGCGGATGACACCCATTTTTCGAAAACATCTTTGTGTTGATACAAAACGCATACATACCAAAGTTTATTGTTGTAGATTAATTATGAGGTGAGTTATGCAGTTTTCAACTTTTGCGTTGTATGGGGGGTTGGCGTGTCTGTGGGCGGATTCCAAAAATATTCAATAGTGCAGATCCTTGGGTCCATCTGACCATGTGTACCAAGTTTCATCTAATTATCTCAACTCCTTCTTCTTATCCTGTGTATACGGACAACACACAGACGGACAGACGGACGGACGGACAGACGGACATGGATAGCTCGACTCACGTGGTGATGCTCATCAAGAATATATATACTTTTCTATACCGGACGCGCTTCGTTCTATGCGTTACAAACGTTTGCACAAAGTTAATTTACCCTGACCTTTCAGGTTTAGGGTATAACAAGTAAGCATTGATGTATTGCTCCAAATAAATATTTCATTCGCTATTTCTGTTTTTTTTTTTTGTTTAAAAAACTTAACGCTTAAAAAATCACCGTTTAAACGGAGAGAAATTTGGACTAAAATTAATCTCAATGTCCTGTAAAGCTCAGACATAATATTCTTGATATCAAGCCCTTATGTGATTGTTTATAAAAAAATGAACACGCTCATTTGTGCATAAATTATGTGATTTTTGGATTGTTTTTAAAAAATGCACATAAACTCACTTTTGCACAATTTATGTAATTTTGGTGTTGTTTGTTAAAAACCGAAAACATGCTCATTTGTGTCCAATGCACGGCATTTGTAAATTGTTAGTAATCAAAAATTAATAAGACCAAATATTCCCAATCTAAGAAATTTTGGAATTGTTTATCAAAATATGAATACTTGAAATTTTGGTACACACGCCATAGGGCAGCAACAAACAAATTCGTACTCAGTAAGTCTGATCGAAATTTAGATTTCACCGGCCAGCGACTTAAAAGTTAGAGGTACTCTTAAAAACTATTTTTGTATAATTTTTTTAGATTGAAAATCTTTAATTTTGTTTTCTTATTTTGGGTATGCTTACTTACTTACTTACTTAGATGGCGCTTAAAACCGTTGATCGGTTTTGGCCTCGTCTAAGAATTTTCGCCAGACTCTTCTGCGTACCGAATCGAATAATTTTTTCGCTGGAGCATTGTCGTTCATTCTCTCCACATGATCCAACCAGCGAAGCCGCTCAATTTCAACACGTTTGACTATATCGATGTCGGCATATAGCTCATACAGCTGGTGATTCCATCGTAGTCGGTACTCGCCATTGACAAGATTGGCCCATAGATCTTGCGAAGGATTTATCTCTTGAACGCTCCCAAAGTCCTTTCATCAGAGCTGCTCAACGTCCAGGTTTGTGATAGTAGGATGGGCATGATAATTGACTCATAGAGCGTCAGTTTTGTTCGTCGAGAGAGAGCTCTGCTTCTCAATTGTCTGCTTAGGCCTTCATTTAATCTCAATACTGATATCATTTGAGGAATTTATGTTGGATTACAGGTAGAAGAAGTCGTTAACAACCTGAAAAGAGGTGATGTGGTTTCGAAGACGCTGCAATCAGAAAAAACACATATCTTTCTGAAATAAAAAATTTCTCTTTTTTCGATAATAGCAATTGTCTCTTTTTCAAATAAAATTTTCTTCAATTAGAATAAATTTTTTACATTTTCGAAGAAATATTTCTTCACTTGTAGGTAATGGAAATATCTCATGTTTCTAACAATGATACATAAGTATTTTTCTCGTACAAAAAATTTCCCATTTATAGAAAACAATTATTAAAAATTTAAAATTAATGCTATATTTTGTTAAAAAATTCACTATGCGAAGTATTATCTTCAATATAAACAAATCTTTTCTCAGAAAAAAAAAGTTTTCTTACCCAAAAACGATATATTTTTATATGGGCGTTTCCGTAAAAAAGTCTACCGTGACCAAAAACTTAAAAGTTAACCAACATTTTTTTTTTTACTTGTATAATTAAAGAGAAATATTATGTTGCGTTGGCAAGATATCGGACTACAAAGTTAAATTTAATGTTTTGGTCAGTTTTGTTTATTTCTATGAGCATTTTCTCTTAACAATTTCCATTTCTAGGAGTAATTGTGCAATTGCAGTCTTATGCACAACTTTTGCTACAACAACAACTAACCGCAAAATAAATGCAAAAGAGCAAACAAATATCAATTAACGGTAAAATTTTGATTTGCTTTTAATGATATTCTGAGGTAACGTCACGCCAGACAAAAAACCATTTTGTTGGTAATATTTTTTCTACGCTGACGTTGAAAAGTGCGTAAAATTTTTCATTTCAATAAAGTTGAGTAAGTTTTATAAAAAATCGTTAAGAAGAAAAACCGTTAATTTTATATTAAATTTGAAAAGAGAGTAACGTCACGCCACATTGCTCGAAGTTTGCCTGATTTCGTTACTGAATTTGGTAGCAGGTATTTTAGTGGAATTATTTTCCAACTTCTAATGGTCGATGGGTAGGAGTTAAAAATATATAATAATTAATAGCTAAACTTTACTGTTTTATTTACGTCAAATATTTTTTTAAACAAATTTTAACTTAAAATGTTCCGATGGAAATTTAAGTAACGTAACGCCAATAACGTCACGCCAGATGACCTAGCCTATTAAAAAAAAAAACCGAGATTGATAACTAACAAAATAAACTTATATTATTTTAAATTCTTCCAAATAAAGTTTTGTATAAAAAGTCTTGCCCAATTCGCAAAGTTTTGCAAATTTTGTAATCTAAGTCGAAAACCACTTTTGTTTTTTGTAACGTCACGCCAGTGCATATTTTTGCTTATATCTTTTAATTTTTAGAGTCGATTGTTAAATGTTTTTTAATTAATATAGTGCTACTTTATAACTACGCAAATATAAAAAAAAAAGTTCTTAAAACTTAGACTTCTTCATTATTTTTTGTTTTAATTTTTTCGTACAAAATGTATATAACGGCAGATTGGAACTGCTCATATACTTATTTTTCTTTTTCATGGAAGCTTTTTAGGGAATTTTTAGTATCATATTTGGAGAAAAGCATTCTCTGGAGCAAAGTCTGTAACATTTTTCTTTAAATATGATGCCTTTTTTATTATATTCAGAGAAACTTTTTTTCTGAGTGTATAGAGTTGTAGTATAAAGGGATCACATCTGTTTATTATTAATTATAATGTTTATTATAATATTATTATAAAGATAAAAATCTTTTCAATTTTGTATAACTTAATAATATGGTTTAATATTGAATACTTTTTAAAGAAAAAATCAAACTCTTTCTTTGCTTGTTTGATCGAATTAAAAGATCCCTACCTACCCTACTTATGATCAATCCCTACTTATCCCTACTTATGATCAATTGTGTTGTGTGTGTTATTAAATGTTTGCACACAATTTACCGAGAACTGGACCTACATGTTTTATGCCGACTCCGAACGGCTAAAGTTCATGTTCTCAAGAAGCTTTACATGGCATTTTTTACTCTCAGAGGTTTGCCATTGTCTGCAGAGAGGTGGTGATCGATCAGAAAAATTTTTTATTGGAAAAACTTTTCGCCGCGGCTGGGGATCGAACCCGGGCTCCGAGCATGCTAAGCCACACACTTAACCTGCATGCCACGGTCACCACCGTTATTTTTCTCTTATGCGGCCTCATTTGGAATATTGCTCTATTATTTGGAATCCATTCTCGTCAATTCAAGCTCCTAGAATTGAAAAGTTAAGAAAAAAAGTGGTTTTCCACTGAAATTGGAACCTTTCTGAGCCCTTTCCCTATAAAATAAGCTGTGCCTTGATTGATTTAGGTTTTTTGAATTCTAGACGCCAAATGTGGTCCATTATTTGTATACTTGACTTGGTCCAGCATTATATTCACGATCCTCGCTACTTGCTAAGCTGGACTTTATTTTACCACATCGGTACTTTCGTAGTAAATTTAACCCATTAGAAGACAATGTACTCAACTGATCTCGTTAAGGAATTTACAATCATTTTGCCGTTATTTAGTTTCGCAACAAAATACCAAAAGCTTCTAAAAAAAATTTTGTGTTGGATTTTATTTTGCGTGCAAAATTATCAGTTTACATGGCTAACATATCGGTTTGAAAAAAAATCCAGTTAAAAAAAATTTTTTTTTATTTATTTTAATCAATTCACCTCTAAATGAAATTTTCTTACATTTTTGTTCGCATACGTTTCTAATTCTTAAAAATTTCAATAGTTTTTTCTATGAAATTTTCTTACATTTTTGTTCGCATAAGTTTCTAATTCTTAAAAATTTCAATAATTTTTTCTAAAGCATGCTAACTCAAGATTTTATTTTTCTTTAAAATTTATTACTACAAAATTCCCTCAGCCCTAATAAATTGCCCGGAATGGGGGTTATTTTGTAGCCGGCGGAAAATTGAAGCTCAACATGATACCAATTAAAATGGCAAATTTACTGGTTATCCTTGTGGAGGTGTTGATTTTTGCTTTTTTATTATTTGCTTAGAAAAAGTTCTACTAAACAAAACCAACAACAACAACATGAAGATGGTGCTATAAAAAACAGCAACAGCAACAACAACAATGTATCTCATTGCAATTTAAATGCAACAAAACACGCGGCAAAGCGTGCCACACGGGAACAGCAAATAAGCCACAATTTAAGTCATGACGTTGTTGTTGAGTGTTTAAAATGTGGGAAATGTGGCAACGCTTTGAAACAAGTAAGTATGGGAAGGGAAAGAGGTAATATTATATACTTGAAATATTTAGTAACGGTTGTTATACTTAATGTTTATTTTAAAAATTTTAATAATAGGTTAGGTTAGGTTTTAGATGGGTCGTGCACCTATGAGGTGCTTCCGTGGGAGCCTATTGGTCCATTACGAATCCCTTATTTGTTATATTTAACCCATTTAGGTTGTGGTACCCAATAAACCAAGTTCCGTTTTGTTCCTATTCAGCTAAACCATTCTGTGTTTTTTTGTGAACCTCCATATGGGCATCTCCCAGTGGCACGGACGCGACATTCACACGGTTTTAATTACTCGAAAAACAAGAAAGAAACAAAATGAGCCGATATGTATTTTAAGTGTTCTAACGCGATGAAAGAGTGCTACATTTTATAAAAATATTGGCGAGATTTAGTGTAAATTAGTACAAAGTAATAAGAAATCATACAATGGAACGGACGCGACAAAAAATAGAATTTTTTTAAGCTCATTTAGAAATATGCAAAATTTAGCTAATTTTGAGAATTTTTTTTTTCATATGTAATATACATGTTAATGGAGGTCAAAGGATAACTATTCTTCGTAGACTTATGAAATATTAGAATTATCTCTTCCCTGTTTTTAAATAGATAAAGCACGAATACGGACGCGACGTTATGGACGTGTTATGGAACAGTAGTAAAATACAGTAAAGATGTTCATTATAAATTTTAATATAAATACATCATAATATAATATCATGTGAAAAATCTGTCTCCTATAAAACGGAGTCGACGATTTTGTAGATTTGGGCATTGACACAGAAAATGGGTGATTGTTTCCGTTTCTTTCGAATCATTACAGCTTTGACAAATTTTTGGTGCTGCAATGCCAATCCTATTGGCCATCACTCCGATGGGGCAGTGGCCTATTAAGATTCCTACCAGTATCCGGATATCCCGTTTAGACAAGAGCAGAAGGCTGTTAGTTCTGACCATAGCCTTTTAAATATAATGCAGTCACTTCTGGAGGCCCATTTTGTGTTTGTTTTATCTCTGGATAAATGTTCCTTTTTACGATGCCTATTGGAATGTACACTTCTGTAATGGTTCTGTTTGTATCTATTGTTACTTCACTTCTTGCCAGCTCATCTGCTTTATCATTCCCTTCAACATTGCTATGTCCAGGAACCCAGCAGAGAGTCACATTTTGAGTATTACAGACACTGTTCAGAACTTGTTTACAATTTAGTATCGTTCGGGCTTTTGTAGTTTTACTTTCTAGCGCTTTTATGGCCGCTTGGCTATCTACAAAAATTACTATACTTGTGGGGGTTAGATTCTTGCTGTGAATAACCTGTGCTGTTTTTTCAATTGCATAAACTTTTGGCTGAAAAACACTGCCGTGATCAGGAAGTTTGTACCACTCCTTGATCTGTAGCGTTTCGCAGTCCTGTTCCTTTCTCCATTTTGGAGTCATCAGTGTAGAATTGTAGATTACCATAAGGTTCTATGGTCGTATCTTCCCATTCTTGTCTGTTGGGAATGGACGTGGTGTATTTAGTACCGAATCTCACCCTAGGTGTGATGTAGTCGGTTGTTCTTTTTGATTCCTCAGTTCCATAGAGATTCAGAATAGATGCATGTCCGAAGGTGTTGTTTTTCCAGGCTTGTGACTCTCTAAGACGAATCGCGCTTTTGGTTGCCGTACACTTAAGGAACTCTTCTATGGAAAGAAGATGTAGCATCATTTATAGACTCGCCTCTTACGTAGATCTCATGGCTCCTGTTACTCCTATGTATGCTAGCTTTGAACTCCTGTTAGAGAGTCAAGGTAGCTTTTTTTGTGCACACTTGTCCACCACACCATAGAGCCGTAGTTGAGAATAGGTCTGACGATCGCTGTATACAAGCAATGGATGATGTGCAGTCTCAGGCCCCACTTCTTACCAAAGGTCCTTTGGCATGCATAAAGAGCGCATAGTGCTCTTCCATCTCTCCTCTGTGTTGCGTTTTCAGCTGAGCTTGTTGTCAAGGACATTTCTAAGATAACTTCAGTGGAGAGCTCTGCAGAGTAACTCCATTTAGTTTCGGCAGTACACTCAGGGAAAAAATGCTGCATTATCAAACAAATCATGGGTTGAAATAACAGCTTTCACTGTTAAATACCATCCAACAAATGAAACTTTTGAATCAACAGTCGGTTGACTGTTAGTCTTTAGAACACGAAACCCATATAAAAATGTTCTTATTGAAATTTTATAACTGCTTTGAAAGTTCATGTTTGGCCGAGTGTGCTGACGTGTGCGTATAGAATTCGACTGTTCTAGGTTCAAATACCGGCAAGGCCAACAACAATTTTTTTTTTTTAAATAAAAAATTAAATTCGCAAATTTTTTCAAGATTATATATAATAGCAACTTATTTTGAAGGTTATTTTTGACCAAACATTTGAAACAGAATTATTATTTCAATTATTAAATGACAATTTTTGATACTTACACAGCTAGGGTTTGAACCCACGTCCCCCGGATGACAGTCTAGCACACTTCTACTCAGCTATTGGCTATTGGTTAATATAAATATAGCAAAACAAGACATTTCAACAAATACACAAAAATATTTCAACAGATGATTTTAACAGCACAAAAATTCTTTGAAACGTTCATTCAACAAAGAAAATTGTTAACTTAAACATAAATGACTTAATCTAACAGTGTTTTGAAATAATAGCGGCCGACTGTTTATTACAGTTGATATTTTTCTGAGTGTATGAAGCTGTCTACTTTCTTTTTCTTGTGAACAGAACGAGTTCGGTTTTGATTAGATTCACACTCAGGCCGTTCGTTTCTGCCCATATTGAATCCGACTCTCTTAGTGCTCCCGATATTAGATTACTAATTGTTTGCAGGATTTTAATAATCAAAGCACTAGTCATATAATAATCGTTATTTTTTAAAATTTTAAAAAATTTTTAACATTTTTGTTATTTTTTTAATATAATTTTTTTAAGACTTTTATAAAATTTGTAATATTAAACGAACAAAAATTTTAGCTATGGTGGTGGTACCTCTAATTTATGAAATTTACCTTAGTTTGGTTTGAAATGTAAGCAAAATATTTTAAAAAATTTGTAAAAATGTTGACATTCAAATAAAAATTTAAATAAAAGGCATCAATTCTAAAATTTTTGAGTCAGTCATTTCAATGTTGATGAATGACTTAAGGGGGGACATGACTTTGGCCGTTTTTTAAAAAGACTTTTTTTATAATTTTGTATTTTAGTAAAGGGTGATTTTTTAAGAGCTTGATAACTTTTTTTTTTAAAAAAACGCATAAAATTTGCAAAATCTCATCGGTTCTTTATTTGAAACGTTAGATTGGTCCATGACATTTACTTTTTGAAGATAATTTCATTTAAATGTTGACCGCGGCTGCGTCTTAGGTGGTCCATTCGGAAAGTCCAATTTTGGGCAACTTTTTCGAGCATTTCGGCCGGAATAGCCCGAATTTCTTCGGAAATGTTGTCTTCCAAAGCTGGAATAGTTGCTGGCTTATTTCTGTAGACTTTAGACTTGACGTAGCCCCACAAAAAATAGTCTAAAGGCGTCAAATCGCATGATCTTGGTGGCCAACTTACCGGTCCATTTCTTGAGATTAATTGTTCTCCGAAGTTTTCCCTCAAAATGGCCATAGAATCGCGAGCTGTGTGGCATGTAGCGCCATCTTGTTGAAACCACATGTCAACCAAGTTCAGTTCTTCCATTTTTGGCAACAAAAAGTTTGTTAGCATCGAACGATAGCGATCGCCATTCACCGTAACGTTGCGTCCAACAGCATCTTTGAAAAAATACGGTCCAATGATTCCACCAGCGTACAAACCACACCAAACAGTGCATTTTTCGGGATGCATGGCCAGTTCTTGAACGGCTTCTGGTTACTCTTCACTCCAAATGCGGCAATTTTGCTTATTTACGTAGCCATTCAACCAGAAATGAGCCTCATCGCTGAACAAAATTTGTCGATTTAAAAAGTTGCCCAAAATTGGACTTTCCGAATGGACCACCTAAGACGCAGCTGCGGTCAACATTTAAATGAAATTATCTTCAAAAAGTAAATGTCATAGACTAATCTAACGTTTCAAATAAAGAACCGATGAGATTTTGCAAATTTTATGCGTTTTTTTTAAAAAAAAAGTTATCAAGCTCTTAAAAAATCACCCTTTAAATATTCTTAAGATTCTAAGGAAACATGGAAACATTCTTACGTGTTTAAAAGTTACAGCCGGATAAGTGAGAGCGCATTTTTATTTTTTCTTGCATTTTTCTTTGTTCACAAACTTTGAACGCGCTTATGTCGAAACCATGTTTTTCGTACTGGTTGCGGCACTAGCGGGTTAATTTTTTTACGAATTTTTTTTTTGTATTTTCAAACTTGATTCGCTATAGTAAAACACGAGCTTTTTTTAATTTTTTTTTCGATTTTTTTATAAATATTTAAAGTCAATATTTTTTTCGAAAAAACACACTTTCAAATTTGGAAAATCACCAAAATATTAAAAAAAAAATTTTTTAAAAAAGCTCCTGTCATACGATAACCAATTTTGTTAAGATTTAAAATAAGTAATTTTTTTCCCAGATCGTACAATTTTTGCGACTTCCAGCGCGGCAACCACGAGGCCCCGTTTTTTTCTCTGCCGCCAGTTTGGAGCTTTATAAAACCATGTTGGAGTAAAAAATATTAATATTAATATTTATTATTTATTATATTTAATATTTAAATTTTTTTTTTTTTTAATTTTTTTCTTGTAATTTGTTCAATTCTCTACAGTAATAACAAATTTTTTGGAAAAATGTTTGTTTTTGACTAAGTTATGAATTTTTTAAAAAAGGTCTGTTTTCTCTGCCGCGAATGTTATGTCCCACCTTAAGAGCTATATTTAATACATTTTCAAAATTTTTTTCTCAAGTGCTTTTTTGCATTTATTCTCATAATGAATTAACTTAAAAAGTGCTGCCATATTTTCGTGTTGGCAACACTTGAAATAAGTATTTGTTTAACAATTTACGGCAAACATTAAACACGCGAGCACACTTGAGATGTTTTTCAGCTTAATACATTTTTTGGCACAACATATGTTGCTGTTTTTTTGTCTACCTTTCCGTGCAGCCTCACCCATTCCTTCAACCACCGACAGACTTATAATGCAAGCAGCACTAACATACAACCAATTAAAATGTTATCCTGTAAAAAGCAGCGGATGAGCAACAAATAAAAAAAAAAAATTCCAAAGACACAGTAAAAATTGTAGCAGTTATAAAAAAGCAACTAAAATAATTGTTTGTTTGGTGAGTGTGTGTGGGCGGCATGTTTGTTGGTGGATTTGTTGTTTAGTAGATAGGAAGAAAAAAAAAAAAAACACGCTACCAGCTAGCGCAGCAGTAGCAACACTCAACAGCCAACAACTGGTTGGGGAATAAAATAGAGCTTAATTAGATTGTGCTTTGGGAGCTTGTTTAAAAGCTACACTGAAAAAAAAAAATTACTTCAACATAAGAAAAAAAGCTAAAGTATAAAACATTACATAGAAGAAAGCAGCAAAGCAATGAAGAAAGCCAGCAATAGTGGGTGGTATTGAGGGCTGTTGGTAGTGGTAAAACAGCAAAAGAAATAACAAGAAACAGCAAAGTATTTATAACAGCAGTTGTACTAGTTGTTTTTTTATATTGTTTTTAAAATAAAAATAGCAAAACTCTTTTTACAACTCATGTTTTTGGCCATGTTTAGATGTAATGAGCTACATGAGCGCACATACACACACACACACACATGCGAGGTAGTTAAGCCAGGATAATGCTCAAATAATAATAACGACAACACCATTCAGCAAAAACAATAACAACAAGTATAAAAACAGCTACGATGATATGTTTTGGCGTTTTGTTATTTTGCTGGTTTTTTGTTCCATAGAACAGCTTTAATTCCCGCTTGAGTTGCTGCTGGCTGGTTTTTTTGGCAAGTGTTATTTTTTGTGTGTGTGTGTGTGTGGCACATAATTCCCTACATTATTAAACTGAAATTATTTTTCACTGTTTTTGCGTGAATTTTCTCGCTCCTCTTCTCAATTAGCTGCCGGCATTTTCTTAGTTTGCAAGTCTTAAAGTTTTTAGATTTTTTTTTTACGCTCCCACCAAATGATTAAAAGTGGCACAGCTGTTGGCAGCAGTGTTGCTTGGACGCTTTTTTTGTTCAACACATGCGGGCAGTTGTTGATGCAATTCATCAACTATGTTTAAACCGAACATTTTTGACATAAATACATACATATGTTGGCAATACCAATCTTTCAAGCTATTGTCAAAAAATATTTTTCATTCCTAACATGTTGCCATGTTCATATTTTTAAGCAGTGTTGCCATATATTTGTTAGAACTTTCTCTGTCCTACCCCATTTTTTTTTTCAAATTTTCTAACGTTAGGCGCACATCACTTGGTCAGCTTTTCATTGCTGGGTGGCTCGTGTTGGCCGCGTTATCTACTCGTTCAAATAAGTACAGTTGCTACAATAAACAAACAACACGAACACACTGCAATCCATGTTTTTGCCATTGTGTCTATATGTATGTTTTGCTGTGATAGCAGCTTAAAACATTCATAAATTTGTAAACAAAATAATTTTTGCTTGATATTGTTAACCGTCTCCGCTCTAGCCTCAATTAAAGACGAGAAAAATAATAATACAAAATATTAAAGGCCAACTTAGTCGAGTACCCCAGAGTTGCCATGTGGTCGAAGGTTGGCCTGCATATAAATTTGTGTAAGGCCTCGTTCATAGTAGACGCTGAAGCTGAAAAGGAAAATAAAACAAAAGCTGTGAGCACAAAATAGCTATCAATCTCGTTTCTTTACACTGTTTTCATTATTCAGTTTCAGCTCAGCGTGTACTACGAACGTGACCTTAACAGTGTGCGCTGAAGCTGCCCAATAAGCCAAACAAGCTTGGAATAAGCTTTAAACAAGCTTAGAAACTTAAGCCTCAAGCTTGGAAAACGTTTTAATATACAAATGTAGAACGTTTACATGTAATTGTAAGTCACGGTTTACACATGTCAACAGTTGACCGTCAATTCTTGCGCTTTTGGGCGATTTACTCATGCGGTAAGGGGAAAGAACAAAGTTGACCGTACCGTCAATTTTCAGGCAATTCGTTTTGTGTTCCCGGCGTCATCAGAAACAGTTGACCATCAACTCTTGACGTGTGTAAATTGAAGCGTCAAGTTTAAAAAGGAATATACAAGAATAGACGGTCAACTGTTGACATGTGTAAACCGGGACTCAGATAAACGAAAACGAACCCTTGGAATTTATTTCAAGGATTTATTTTCAACTGAACAATTGGCACTCGCAAAAATTTTCATTTCCAAGCTCAGTGCCTGTTTATTTGATTTGTTGATTTGAGTAATCCCAGGTTCAATTCTCAACCATATCATTTTTTATTTATTTATTATATTCGGTTGTTAAAATTTTATTTAACACCAATTTATATGGAAAATTGCATATCATGAAAAATATTTGTTTTTGCCATCATCAGGGATCGATTCCGCGAACCATCGCATAAGAGTCAGACACACTAATAGCGTGCCATAAGCCTGCTGTTAGTTCGGTGCTGAGCGAACAAAATGAAAAAAAATTAATTTCTATATCTTAAGGCGCGTCCCGCTCTGTAGAAAAAAAATGTTGGTCTTCATAGTTGCCCAAAATAATCATTGTTTGTTGTTTTGAATATTCCCCAAACATTTCGACTCTAGCCATTATCACCAGTGAGCTGGAAAAATAAACTCTATAAATCGATCTTTTGTAAAAAAATATTAAGGGTATTCACACTGACTTGGGTAGTTGGGTACGGGTAGATTGAGTACTTTTGATAACTGCGAGCACCCTTAACTGCAATTGAGTACTTTGTAGAATAACACCTGATGAGAGATAAGTGACAGCTAGAAAAGAGTTGCCACCATATTATTCATGACATTTTATGAGCGCAAAATTTAGGCCATTGTACGGGCGTAAAAAAGTTATATTATATAGAAGTAATTTTTAACGTGAACTTTGCGGCATTTAATAATTTTATATCAAAAATTTTTAAATAACTCATTTTAACACATTTGTCTATTTTATTCACTTAAATTTTTGTTTACTTTGTTTTAGTTTTTTGTCAATTCAATTATTGCCTACTTTTTGAAAAGGTGGTAACCCATGAAAAGTGTACTCAATCAATCTATCCAAACAAGTCAGGCGGTCATCTAGAGTAGATTGGTAGATGAGTACTTGGGTAGAATGATTCTTTTACAAATAAAAATGAATGGCATTTGCCAATCTACCCAACTGCCCAAGGCAGTGTGAATACCTCTATTATTTTTTTTTCCTGGAATAAAGATGTCATTAGTTTCACCAAAAATCAATTAACTTAATTGTTTTCAATGAGATTCTTGATTTCAAGATACCGTTGGAAAGGTGTTGGATGCTTCTGTTGCAGAATTGCTTAAATTAATTAATATTAAAACTAGTATATTTAAAAAAAATTATAAATTGGAACAAAAAAAAAAAATTAAAAAAAAAAACAAACAAATCAGTTTAAAAATAATTAAGTTATTTGAATTTGTGTGAAAATAATATAAAAATAAGTTAAAAAATTTTAGAAAATTCGCATTATCGGCAAAAAATGTATATTTTTTGAAATAGATTAGAAGAACTTTTTTTGCTATTATTGCTTGGCGTTTCTTTACTCAAAACTATCCCATATCAATCAATATTTTTACAAAAATTTAGATTTTTAGATGTTATTGAAAACCATTTCAGCTCACGGCTGGCCATGATTAGAGTCGAAATGTTTAGAGAATCATCATAACATCAACCAAGGATTATTCTGAGCAACTGTGCCGAAAAATTTTGAAATATGAGAGCATTCCAATTTTGAACAGTTAGAAAACTATAACCTTTGTCAGCATTTTCCAAATATGATTACGATAATATTTTACTTACTGACAATAATTTAATACTTTATAAGTTATTATTAAATAATTTTCATACTTTTTGTGTTTTACGCTATAGTTATACCAAGCAAGTTGGAAAGGTAAATGTTTTTCAAGCATATTTGGAAAACGCTTGCTTTTTGTATTGTATGTAAGCCTGCTTCAAGCAACCAAGCACTATTTCTGAATGGCTGATTGGTTGGAAACCGATACTGAAAAACATTTTTAGCAAAAAAAAAAAAATCTCAAAACATTTATACTGCAGGCTGGTCTAAGCTTCAAGCTACTTGTACAATGGTTTTCAGCGATGGTTAACATACATATATCTCGCATATTAGAGCTTCTTACATTCGGACACTTTCTTATATAAACTGCGCAAAAAAATTAAAGGGCCACTAAAACTTTCGAAAACGTTCCCTTTTTCAATTTCCATTATTTTGGGCAAAATTTTGTATTTTTTACTGGCACAACTCCTTTGGCAGATACTAAAAATGGTATATTCAAGTACGCCCCAAGCACGATACACTGGATCTCATCATTTCCAGCGAGAAAATAAAAAACGAAATAGAATGTTGCAAAAAACATCACAAAGGAGACTCTTGAATAAACATTTTAATGTCTCGAGGGTTCAAAACGGATATAAAAAACCAAAGATATAGGCCTTTGAAGGAGACACTTTTGCGAAAATTGTAGGTGTCCCTTTAATTGTTTTGCGCAGTGTTATTCGCAAATTGCTTGTTAAAATTTTCAATTAAGATTTAACTGGTTAAAAAGCTTTCTATGAGCGTATGATATTTGTTTAGACATGAGGACGGGTCAATAAATCAGTGACATTTTGAATGAAACACAGATTTTTTGACAAAAAATAATTTTATTTCTCAACATAGTCTTCTTTGCGCTCCATACATTTCGTCCAACATTTCTCCAATTTTTTTATTCCTTCCAAAAAATTTTTTTTGTAGGTATAATACCTTAAAATAGGTTTTGTTTGTGAGATGACTTCATGATTGGAGTTAAATCTCTTTCCACAGATCCATTTCTTTAAGTTTGGAAACAATAAATGGTCTCTCGGGTCTAAATTCCAATAAAAGGGTGAACGAGGGAGCAATTCGTAGCGCCCAATTTATGAAATTTCGGCATGGGCGTTAATGGTCGTATGGTCTACTGACAAATCTACGAAGCGTGAAATCTCCTACCTTCAAGTTGACTGCCCTGCTACTAAGAATTTGGCAGACTAACCATACTAGGGCTTTCTCAACCCCCCAAATCCATAGAGGCCGAGGTGAAAATACACCGGTTTTCAAGGCTCTTGCTATGTCCTGGAACGCTGCCAGAGTGTTTTCCTTAATTTCCAAGGAGTTTCCTAATGTTGAAACCAGGGACTAAATATCAGTGTCTATTGATCAACTCTTGGTGTAGGCGAGGTCAAAGCCTCGATAGTTTGTCTTAGAAATACTTCAATAAGTCTTTCTAAGGTTTTTAGTAAGAAAAAGAAGAGGCTTCTTGTTCCAAAGTAGTTTGACTATTTTCACCTCATTCCAGGAAGAGGGATTGTAGTATAACTTCAGGGAGCCGACGAAAATTTTTTGCAAGCAAGGCATGATGCGTTGGAGGGTGCAAATAAGTTGTGCCGGCAATTTGTAACGGTTTTGCTGATGGTTATAGTTATGGTTATGGTTATGGTTTTGGTTATGGTTATGGTTATGGTTATGGTTATGGTTATGGTTATGGTTATGGTTATGGTTATGGTTATGGTTATGGTTGTGGTTATGGTTATGGTTATGGTTATGGTTATGGTTATGGTTATGGTTATGGTTATGGTTATGGTTATGGTTATGGTTATGGTTATGGTTATGGTTATGGTTATGGTTATGGTTATGGTTATGGTTATGGTTATGGTTATGGTTATGGTTATGGTTATGGTTATGGTTATGGTTATGGTTATGGTTATGGTTATGGTTATGGTTATGGTTATGGTTATGGTTATGGTTATGGTTATGGTTATGGTTATGGTTATGGTTATGGTTATGGTTATGGTTATGGTTATGGTTATGGTTATGGTTATGGTTATGGTTATGGTTATGGTTATGGTTATGGTTATGGTTATGGTTATGGTTATGGTTATGGTTATGGTTATGGTTATGGTTATGGTTATGGTTATGGTTATGGTTATGGTTATGGTTATGGTTATGGTTATGGTTATGGTTATGGTTATGGTTATGGTTATGGTTATGGTTATGGTTATGGTTATGGTTATGGTTATGGTTATGGTTATGGTTATGGTTATGGTTATGGTTATGGTTATGGTTATGGTTATGGTTATGGTTATGGTTATGGTTATGGTTATGGTTATGGTTATGGTTATGGTTATGGTTATGGTTATGGTTATGGTTATGGTTATGGTTATGGTTATGGTTATGGTTATGGTTATGGTAATGCTTGGTTATGGCTATGGGTACTTTCAGTCGGATTGAAACAGATATAGATCACTTCTAAGGTATTAGACAAAGCATCAGATTGTAGATTGTGTGGTCAATGCTGTGGATTGAAAAATACTAAAAATAGTTCAACATGTGAAATTATTTTGTTAAATAAAAACCTAGTAAAAATGATTATTTAAAAATTTTTGTTTTTAAATTTGTATTTAAATGGCTTAAAACGGTATTTCTATAATCTTAGTATTCATAATTTTTTTTTAAGAAAATAATTTCTCGGGATTTTTAGCCGTTTTAAAAAAATATACATGTCTATGGCTATGGTTATGGTTATATCCTTACTTTGGGGGATAAAGTTAAATAAAATCAATAAATAAAAAGTTCTTACTTTCGAAAATGAAACGAAAGCCATAATTTTAGGCAAATTGGCAGAAAAAACCCTACATTAAGAAATGTCTGGTTACGGGCATGAATTTGCAAGAAATATGGCTGAGTAAATCGGTTGTGTATAAAAGTTCCGCGAGTACTTAAAAGTACTCATTCATAAAATTTATAAATATCAGCTTCTAAGAAAGATTCCTAAAAACATCTTCCCAATTAAATCGTTTCCGGTGAAAAACGCTGATTAAAGTGCTTGTTTCGATCGATATTAGGAAACCCGCATCTTCGCAGGCCTGGGCATACGAGCACCCCACAAAGCAGGCATTGATAATGCCTCTAAAGCACACTCTGACTAACATATTGCTCAAGTAAGTAGCTCGTGTTGTTGTTTTTTTTTTTTGCTACAAACCAACAATAAATGCAGCAGCAACAAGAATAAAATTTGATAGCAGTCAAACAACGAGCCAGCTAGGCAGTAAAATATTTCAGCAACAGCCACAATAGCTCAGAGACAAGCCAAGCTAGTGTGCGTCTTAAGCTTGAGGACTGCCGGACTGCTTTTCGAGTTCAATTGCCGTTTTCTCACCCTAATCAACCAAAAACCGATATGAACTAAATTGAGCCACAAGCAAACAACGTAAACGACTACAACTGCGTGTATTCAAAACAACGCGATCAATGTTGAGTCAAGACAAGCGCATGTGTGAGTGAGTCACCCGAATGATGAAAATAACAAAGCACAGTCGGGGTTGTTGGGACCATAGAATAACCGGGAGACGACATAAGCGCACAAGCCGCATTAAGTCGACACAAGTACGCTGACGAAGCTGACGACAACGACGACTACGACTGATAATAATTTCTATATGCCTGGCTATGACGATCATGACTGAGTTGACTGAGTGCTTGAGTGGGGTTTAGGCCTGGACTCGCAGTGGTTTGATTGTACGGAGTAGTATTTGTCATTGTTGTTGTTGTTGTGGCTTTGTTAAAATTATGTACTTGCGATTATTTTTATGAGCAACAACGTTCACACACAAGCGACACAAGCTGATAGCATTGAAACGAGCCCAACGACTAAACGAAAGTCCGTCCAGCCAAATCAGCCAACCATCCATCCATTCCATCCCAACACATCTCATCCCTTTGCATTTTTTTTTCTTTTCGACTCGACCACATGTGTTTTTGGTATTACGAAAAAAATTAAATAAATAGAATTTCTGTTTGTTCGTATGTCTGTCTGTCTGTCTGTCTGTATGTCTTTCTATATGTCTGGCAACGGAGTTTAAATTGAATACAATCAGCAAGTTGAGATAACTCAAGCTTATAAAAACGTTCACATAAATACGATCATATGATGTGATCATCGTTGGTCGTCTATTTGTTTCCCGTCTGTAGGCAAGAACCAGCATAAAAGTGTCATTCTGGCTGTCACGACATTTAAATATTTAAACAATGGAGTCCAAACACATACCAACACAACTTACAAAAAATAAATTCAAGTGGACATCTAGAGGTATTTGGCTATGTGCACGGACGCTTACTTTTAAACTCGGGGTAGTACTAATGAAATTTATTCTCTTGGTTTCATATGATCAATATCCTCTACATTTGTCTAGAGGAAAGCCTACTTATTTATAATTTCATATTCCAATATTTGCCTCAGTATTAGTGAGCACTTGAAGTTTTTGTTGGAACCGTTGCTATAAGTGTTATTTGATGATTTATAACCATTAAGACGAGTATTATTTCCAGTTATGCTGAACTTTAGAACTTTATAGTACGCATTAAACAAGTTTTATGAATACGAACAAGTATAGCGGTATTCCAAGTTTGAACAACTGTTGTTTATGACCAACCCTCTTATATACTCATAACGAAATATGTTGACATTGAACTTACTATAATATTTATAGATATTAAAATTCCACCTCTTTGGGAATTTGTACAATAAATTCTAAATTATACATCGACATGCATAAGTTTTTCCATAAGAAAAGCAAAAGCTTTACGATATTATCTCTTAAAAAAAAAAAAACAAATTGACCATTCCAGCCCTTGAAAGGACTTTGACCAAACTTCTCATGATCAATTGTGTTGTGTGTGTTTTAAAAATGTTTGCACTCAATTGACCGAGAACTGAACCTTTATGTTGTATGCCGACTCCGAACAGCTAAAGTTCATGTTCTCTAGAAGCTTTACATGGCATTTTTTACTCTCTGAGGTTTGCCATAGCCTGCAGAGAGGTGGTGACCGATCAGAAAATTTTTTTATTGAAAAAACTTTTCGCTGCGACTGGGGATCGAACTCGGGCTCCGAGCATGCTATGCCACACACTTAATCTGCATGCCACGGTCACCACGTTTTCCACTTAAAATATCCAAAATTTTTCACTTTTACATCAGTGAGGAATGAGTATAAGTGGACGATTTTATTTCGGAATGTATGGAAAGTTCTAATAAACGAAAGATTTTAATTTTAGTTAAAATATATAGAAACGAAGCATTAAATTCAAGACCAACTGATATAGATTTTGAATCAAGTTCTGAATCAAACTTGACTCTAAACATTAGAAATTTAGTTTTTTTCAACTGGCTAAGTATCAATTCAAGCTTCTTTAAAAGTGATACTCTTGAATAATTCATCCATAAATATAACCAGTTGATATGTCAGACCAAAATCCATTGTAAGTTCCATACTAGAAGATTGGGTGTAATTTTAGATACAGATAATTTTTTGTTAGTCGAGTATTTGTTCGATGGTAATGTATGTTCTGGTATGTAGTGTTTGACCAACGTGACTACTGGATATATCTACAATTTTGACAAAATATGAAACAATGATGCTTTCGGCATGCAAACCACACACGTCAGTAACTTTTTCCGTAGGAATGTAAGGGAGCCTGTAGAGTCTCTTCAGGATTGTTGTCACACCAAATGAGGAAATGTTTCTTATTTATGTACCCGTTAAAATGCCAGAAATGCTCCCCATCGCTGAATATAATTTGACGATTAAAATATCGTTCAACTTCCAATCGATGTTCAGCCCATTCACGGAGCTCCGAAAAGATGATCCGATGACTTAAATTCCTGCACCAGTTGGGTTTCATATGAGTGTAGGTCTTTTCCACAGAAATTTTCATATAGTGGACTGGCAAAGGCCGATTAATTGAGAGCTGCATCGAATCGATTAATAAGAATCTTCGGTCACATTCAGCTCTACAGCGTCGATGGTTTTTTTTACATATTTATATATTTTTATTAACATCGAATTAACATCCCAATAGGCAATTAAGCCAGCGCTCTTCAAACGAAGGCCTGTATTGACTGCTACTTTTGAAGACCAAACACATCCTTTCCTCGCTGCTCTTATGAGCCCTTCTTCAAGGCCTTCTTTTTCTGCACAAAAGGCAGCACAACAAACTTTTTTCCCTTCAAAGACTAACTTTGAAGTCGTCTTCATATAGATATATTCGTCTGAAGTCAAAATATATATCAGTTTAAAAATATGACATAATAATGGCCCTTCTTACTGCTGTATCAAAGTTTATGGATTGAAATTAATCTGACATAAAAAAATATAGGAGAGAAGATAAAATAATAGAATTTATAAAAAATAGAAAAAGGTTTAAAAGAAAAAAATATTTTTCTCAATACTTTTTGTTGACCCCTTCTTTTAGCCATTCTTAAGAAGTGCTTCTATCAGGCTATCTTTTGAGCTATCGGAGCGGAAGGCCTGCGTAATTTTCCCACTTCATATAAAAAAGAAAGTGTAATTGTATATGAGTGCGGTAGTACTACAAAATCCACAGGAAGGCCTGCTAGCAGCGCTGTCATTGTCTACTGGGAACAATAAAAAATACAAAAGCAGCACGAAATTAAACGAAAACATTTAACAAATGCCGATAGATACTGTAACATGATCCAAAATCAAGAAAAACCCTCAAATAATTATAATTAATAACACAACATATGACACAAACAACATAACACAAAGTAAATATGCATATTCATAGTTTGGTGTCCTATTAATTTAATTAAAAAAGGATTTTGAGATCTCTTCTCATTTATTGAGCTCCTGATCTCCACATATTGCCTAGAAAATTGAATGATATTCAGTTTTTATAGTTTCGTAATGAATATTTTCAAATATAGTAAAATTTTTTAAAATATGATTTAATATAAATTATATTTATATCCAAAACTTCACGAAAGATATATTTCACTTCTTGTAACACTTTAAATAGTATAGTTACGGATATAAATTAAAAAAATTTTCATATACCAAAAAAAAAGGTCTAAGAAATTTATAACTTTGAAAAGTTTTCGACGTAATGAAAGTATTTTTTAATTTTTATTTACAAGTATGTCTTAAAAGAACTCTTTCTCAGCATATTCAAAAAATGTTGGCTGTCGAAACTCAAAATTAAGGATTTTCTGACCTAATTGCTTGAGCTTGCTTTGGCGAAAATGCGAAAATTTATATGGTTTTCAACGGCTAGTTTTTTCTTCAACCGTTATGGTTCATTCTTACACTATTTTGGGTTTAGAATAAATCAGTTATATGTACCGAATTTATTTGCTTTTTGATAATTTGTTGGGTATGTATACTTCTTATATTACTTATATTGGTTATATGGTAGGTGTGCTCAGAAATTGGTTGAATTTTTTCATTTTCGCACCAACTATATCTTGCTATAAAAAAACATTGTAAATCAATTTTGATTGCTTTGGAATAGTTTTTTTGGGATTTATACCAAATTACCGATTTTGCTTATATCAGAGGGATGAGTGTTATCCATTCGTCTTAAACAAATTTTAGTGCAAATAATACTTTTGTTTTCAAAATACTTTGCACAAAATTTCATGAACTACGGTTACTGCTTCTATTTTTATATGGGCGCATTACACTGTGCTTTTTAAACTAATATTTCCTTTGATACATGATCTCTCTTCAAGTAAAAATTGGCACGATGATGAGTGTCAGTCAAGTTAGGCTTGAAAATTCTGATTATCTGTCATTTTTATGTGATTTAACCTTGTTTTTTTTCAGAAAATGAGAAAAATTTTATTGAAGAAATAAAAATGTAGTGTCAAAAACTTCTCAGTTTATGTTTTTTTTTTAAATTTTGTTGATGCTTGTTTTAAATATTAATGAGCATCTTTCAGGTCATACTAATATTTACTCAATTTTGAATTCGGACAATAACGGTTTTCTAAAATAATTTTGTAAAGTAACTTTTATTAGTAGCTCTTACCTTTCCTACAGGGTTAATATACTTGTTAGATTGTGAGCGAAAATATCAAGGAACTTTTCTGTTATTTTTCGTTATTTTATCGTCTTGTTCCTGTTAGATTTCCAAATATTTTAATAATTTTTCGCATATACATATCCACATAAGAGTTTTTTCATGTTATTTTTGTAACATGTGTAAGTTTTCTTAGAGCAGAATATTGAAATCATTCCCATTTGAAAGGAAATTTTATTTTGACCTTAGATGCATACAGAAAATCTTTATTTGTACCTTAAGATCGAGATTTTTAAGTTTTCAGCAGGCCATAAAAAAAAAACTACACTGGAAAAAAAACACATACCTTGCTCCGGTAAAAAATTTCTCTATTTTTGATAATAGCAATTTTCTCTTTTTCAAATAAAATTTTCTTCAATTAGAATAAATTTTCACATTTTCGAAGAAATATTTCTTTACTTCTAGGAAATGGAAATATTTCAATGTCTCTAATAATGATAAGTATTTTTCTCGCACAAAAAGTTTCTCATTTATAGAGAAATTTTATTGCAAATGAAAAACTTTTCTTATATATTGATAAAAAATTCACTATGAGAAGTATTTTCTTCAATAAAAACAAATATTTTTTCAAAAAAATAAGTATTTTTCTCTAAAAAGGATATATTTTTCTATTTCATGGAACCTTTTTATCATTTTTAGAGAATTTTAAGTATCGCAATTAGAGAATAGCATTCTCTGGACCATTTTTCCTCTAAAAATGATGCCTTTTTTATCAAATTCCGAGACAGTTTTTTTCTGAGTGTAGTTTCAAAAGTTACCGTAACCTTCACATTCAGCACATTATCATCAACCTTTGCCTTATTAAATATACTGTAAGGCTTAGAACACCAACGGCTCGAATTAATATAAACCCAAATATATATCAATCTTACAAAATACGCCACAAATTTATGCCAGATAAGGAAAAACTATTTATTGGCTTAAAAATGTCTCTTTAATGCAAACAAAATAAAACGGAAATTTTAAATTACTTACGTAACTGACCCTGAGTGACATAAAATAATCAATACAATCTGCCTAAATCATTACGAGAGAGAGAAAAAAAAGGGTAATAAATAAATAAGAACCCAAAACCATATTGACACAGGCCAAAATCAAATAAAACGGAAACAACAACAACAACAATAACAACGACGACAACGCTATTTGTGATTGTGGCATGTAAGCCGAAATCGCTGAGGCTAAAAGAGGAAATTAAATAAAATCAACAGAAATATTTCATAAAATTAAAAGTAATTCAGGCAACAAAAACACAAAAAGAACAACAACATCAACAAAAACAACAACAAGAGCGATGATGACACTTTGATGACAATTCGAGGCAAACAAACGCTGAACAAATCATTCAACCAACAAATATTAAAACTCAACCCAACTCGAGCTTGAGCTGGTTGGAATTCGAGCCAAATCAAAATCGAAACGATCATCATCATCATGATCGTTTTTCATAGACCAGCTGCGAAAAATAAGCAAACATTAAGCGGCAACAACAACAACAATAACAACTATGAAATAAGAAATCAGCTCAAGGCACAAAAATTATGGAACCCCAAAACGGCAGAACGGCCCGAAAAACAGAGTGAAACGCAATGAAGACGAGCAACAACAACGACAGCAACGATCGCTGATAAACACAGCAAGTCGGACAATAACAACAACACCAACAACAACAATATCGGGCTTCCAAATATCAGTCTTCAAGACTGGAAAAACATTTTACAATCAGTTGTTGATCGTTTAATGGCAATAAACGACAACAACGTAAACGACGACGACAACGACAACGACGACGAAAATACTAACAACAACAACAACAGCAACATTTATAACGGCAACCGTCACGGCAAACAGTTGACAGCAAATCGTTCAGCTAATGCAGAGTCGTTTGCTCTATCGCAGCAAAAGCAAATAACAACAGCAACAACAACAGCAACAATAGAAAAACCACATTAATAATCGCAACAACAACCACAGCAACAACAATACAAAATTCAAATTTTGACCCAACCCATGTGATACGGGGTCAGAAAATCGTCATCGTCAAGAAACTAGAGTACAGACAGCCAGCTACATATAAATATAATGCATAAATACAGCAAAATAGGCAACAACAATAGCAAGAGCACTGGCAATGCCAACAACAAAAACAACAACAAAGAACGCAAATAGTCTTTATTTAAGTTGTCTAGAGATATGAGCACATAGCTATCTTTATAAGCTAGAATTACTATTGATGACCAAGTAAGTAGAGTAAAAGTATAAAAAAATATTTGATGATTTTTATGAGTGGCAAGAACAGATTGGTTAAAAAAAAAAACAAGAATTCAGAAAATTTTCAAATTATTAAAAAACCTCAAAAAACCCAAACTAGACTGCAATTTTTTTAAGATCTTAAAAAAATTGTGTTATTTAAGCTTAAAGATAAATTTTACTTTAAAGAAATATCATAATTTTACAGTTAGATGATGAGAAAAAAGTGTCATTTCCGGTTAGCCTTTTAAATAATTTTAAAATTCCACAAGTGCAAAACCGTTTTTGCCAGCTTAGAATAAAACTTTATCCGACAGTTTTGCCTACCATCATCTTTTCAATCTTCTAATAGATATTTCTGTTAAATTTGTTTTTTTTTTGTATTAAAATAATAAATAGCTGGAAACAAAATATTTAACTAGCTATGCCAGTCTGAGTCAGTTTCCGGAAGTAGACTTTCATTCATCGATATAATTTCAAAATTAAAAGATAAAATACACTCTCAGTTACAATATAAAGCTATGATTATTTAGTTCATAAGCATATTTTGGTTTTTTTTTTTTTTTTTTTTATTACTCAAGTTAATCTGCAGCTCTATAATTTACAACAATCAGTTGATGATTCATGCCCACATTATCATCCATTTGCACTTGGGGATGTATTCAAATTAACAACAATAACCTACTTTGGCGTATGGAATGTAAAGTTCCAAGAGAAAATTGTTGTGTCTATCAGTCGAAAAGTATAGAGCAGCGACTTACATGAAAATATAAACCTTTGTTTACTACGAGTAAAACGTGCTTTATCTCTAAGGGCTGAGTACCCACTAGGAAAAAGGTATTTTCTACAGAGTCTAACATTTTGCAGTTTTTTTGAGAAATATAACTAACAAGGAAAGATCCCCAGGTGACAGTCTCCGATTTGAATGATTTTCGGATAAGTGATAGCAGACAAAAAACTAAGGTTGACGTATTTTTTTATACGAGTGGTACTTTTTTAAAGATCTATCAAATATATAATGTTTTTTTTAAAAACACCATATCAAAACGAATTTAAGTCGAAAAGCTCTTTGAAGGACGTGGACTTATTTTAAAATTAATGTTTTTTATTATAAAATTTAAATAAAAAAAATTATTTTCATATCTGATGAGTTATTGATTCACAACGTTGTGGTTTTGAAATTAGAAGAAGATTTATATGATTTTTCCTGCTATTTATATTATTTGTATCATTATAATAAATAAATAAATAAATAAATAAATAAAAAAAAGAAATAAAATCAAAAAATTTTTTTTTAATAGAAATATAAGAAAATCCATTCCATTTCTTTTGCACATAGTAAAAATGTCCATATTTGGTACTTTGTATGATTAAAACTATTGGTTACTGGTGCGATGAGAATTACAAGAAAAAAGTACACATTTTGTATGGAAGCCCTATGAAATGTCAACTTTTCAGATAAAATATTTAAACATGAGAATAGGCCATAAAAAAATAAAATTTTGATACCCATATCGGATACTTTTAATGTAATGAAATTTTTTCTTTAAGAAAAATAAATGCATTTCAATAAAACAAAAATTTTATTATAAACAGTAACAAATTTAAAAAAACAAAAAAAGGTAAGTTTACAAATTGCCTTTAATCCAACATAAATTAATATGAAATAATTGAGTCAACATATTTCTTTGATATCGACTAAACATTACTAAAAATTACAACAACAAAATTACAACAAAATTTTCTTATGAAAAATTGATGCCATCGTATGTGATTTTGTAAGATCTTTCGTTTGGTACCAAATTTGTAAATGTTTCCATAGAAAATAGCGAAATTATAGCAAAAAAACGAAATTTTCGCTGATTTTTGAACGCGAGTTTGAAACCCTAAACCATCGATTGAGCACGTATAAAAAAATACGTCGACCTTAGATTTTTGTCTTCTATCACATATCCGAAAATCATTCAAATCGGAGACTGACACCAGGGGACCTTTCCTTGTAAGATTGAAAAAAAGGACCTTAAAGCTCAAAATTTTTGTATGGCAAAAAAGTTTCAAATTAACTTAGTAAGTACGCCACCTGAGTAAGTAAGTAAGTACAGTGAAAGCTCCCATAGACAGACGCTCTAATAAGCGGACATTTCCCATAAGCGGACACAATCTTGGTAACGAATAATTTTTGGTTTTTTTCCATAGAAAATACTGTGCCATAAACGGACTTTCCTATAAACGGACGCGGACACACAAACATATGTTTTTATGAAAAAAATATCTCCCATAAGCCAACGCGAAGTTCTAATAAGCGGACAGTTTTGTCTTATTTTGATCAAAAAATTACTGCTTTTCTTTTGTTTTTGGTATTTTTGACAGTTCTGTTATTTTTTCTCTTTTTACGAATTTATGTTCTCATAATTTTTTTGCGTTGCTCACTTGTAACGGTATAGTAAAACAATAGGGGTATTCACACTGACTTGGGTAGTTGAGTATGGGTAGATTACTTTGGAGAATAATTTGGGCAGTACTGCAAGTTTTTTTTATCTTTTACTTTTTTTTAATTTGCTTTTATTAAATTTTTTGTCCATTAAATTTTACCTATTTTTGGAAAAGCTGGTAGTCCATGAAAAAAGTACTCAATTTGACAAGAAATCAATCTCCCCAAACAAGTCAAGGTGTCAGTTAGAGTCGATTGCTAGATGGACACTTAGGTTCATACTATGGCACCTTTACAAAAAAAAAAAAAAAACTATATCATTTACCAATATTCTAGCCAACTATGCAAGGCAGTGTAAATGCGCTGAAAATGTATGGCATTTGCGTATCTACCCAACTACCCAGTGTGAATGCCCCTAATAAGTTTCAGCGTTTACTTTAGCTTATGGGTAGATCGTTGAAGTTTTTTTCGAGAACAATACAGTTTAACGTTTACTCTTGCACAATGCCATCAATTAAAAAGTGTTTAACATTGAAAGAAAAATGGAAATAATTAACTCTTATGAAAGTGAACAAGTTTCTGTATCGCAGTAATCACAGTGCCCATTTTTTTAATTTGAATTTTAATATAATTTTTTTAAGAAATTCCCATAAGCGGACATCTCTTTTAAACGATCAAAAATTGGGTAACCCTCGGTGTCCGCTTATGGGAGCTTTCACTATTATTGAACACCTTTTATATGAAATATTTATAATTAACGATAATACTACTGAACTTTTTCTTGAGCCTTAAAAAATTTCAAAAATAGCAAAAAACACGTTTATTGGCCCTTATTTTAGTTACTTAGAAATTTGCGTAGAAATGGTATATTTATTTGAAATGTAATTACAAACGTTTCAAAGAAAAAAAACAATTTTAAATAAATTTTAAATTATTTTTCCCATTTGGGCGAATTTGGACTTAAAGCTTTTGTCAAATAATAAGCTTTCATAATAAATCTTAAAAAAAAATAATAAAAAAATAATTCATATTTTTAAAAACAAAAATAAGCAGATCAATTGGATTATTAAATAAATAAATATATAAATATATAAATATATAAACAAATTAAATGTAGAAAGATATCAAAATCGTGTTAAAATTGTAGCAATTTTTAAAAAGAAAAAAATTGTTGGTCGAAAAACAATTAACTTATAAATCGGGACACAAAAATATTTCACAATTAGATATTAAAAAATCTAAAAAATAAGCAAAAACAAAAAAAAAAAATATAGAACTGAAACTGCTCATTTCAAGTGTACACCACTTTTGCTTGTGTTGCACTAAATTGCATTCAAACGACTGAGTACATGGCATTGTTCTCATAAAAAAGAAACAAAAAAGGAAATTTTTATAAATCATCTATTTCGTGATATTATGGTAAAGAACTTGAACTCGATGATTTCTTCGCTTCGATGTACTAAGTCCATTTCAATGTCAATTAATGACCACCAACCAAATTCCATAACCACATACTTCTTCTTGTTCAATTTGGGAAAACCAACAAATGAAATATCAGATGTTTCAAAGTAAAAGTCTTACTTGCACGAGTATGCTGTACTGTTAATAAAATTGGTCAAGAAAGTTACAGAAGACAAGAACAATTTTCATTTATCAATTAAGATATAAATTCTTTTAAGTTATTATAAATATAATAGCATTCATCAAATGTGATAAGAATATTATTCAAAACGGACTGTATCAACATATATGACATGAGCGCTGAAACCTTTTAGATATTTAGCCATTTCGCAAAAGCCATCAAATTAATTTCCTTAACAGTACAATTCAATTCCTGTTCCACACAATGAAATTGCACTGAATACTCCATGCATTGCACATACTTACATGAAAAAATAATTTTAAATTAACACGCAGAAACTACTAAAAAAAATATTTTTTATACGTCAGCTAACGCCTTTTTCACCATAGATATAATCATGAGTTCTTCACTCAGACAAACAGACTTTACTTCGACAGTCATAACATAGTTGGCGCCAGTACCCACTTTTCAGACTTTACTTCGACATTCAAAACACAGTTTTAACCAGTACCCACGATTCAGAAACATTTGCTGTCCCAATTTAAATGGCACAAAATGAAGGTTTTTGGCCTAAAATATGGCCAAAAAAAAAGTATAATCAAAAAAATGTATGATCTAAATTTTTCCTATAAACGGAATTTTTACCATTTTCTTACTAAAAAATTTCCAAACATTATAAAGGTAATTTTTGCTTTTGCCTTTCTTCTTTAAGATAAAAGATACTTTAGCTTCAAACTTTTAAACTTTTTTCAATATTTTTTATAAGTGAAATCTTTTTTTCAATTTTGAAAATGCCTTATGAGGAAATAATTAAAGATTTTTCCCCTAAGTTTTTTTCCCAAGAAATTCACGATGCAACAAAAAGTACTCAAATTTATAAAAAATTATTTCATTTTAACTTGTACTTCAGTTCAAACAAACTAGTGCCCGAAATGAAGAGAAAAGAGTTCAAAATGAGGTCCGAGAATAAAGCGGGCTTCGAATTGATATCCCTTAGCAAGGTTTTGCAAATAGCGACAATGGCAACACTTGCCTTAGCTACCAAAAATTAACAGAAAATGTATATGGAAATTGGTAGAGCATAATTCCAACACTCAATAAAATGTTTTCCCTTCGGAAGGATATAATAAAATAACATCTTTCAATTATCGGAGGAAAAAAAATTACAGACTAAGTCACATCAGAAAAATTTATGGGATAACCTTTACTGTTGAGTATAACCGACTTAATGGCAATACTTATGATCTCATCGGACCTTTAAACTTCAAAAAAAATTTTTTAACCTTAAATATATGTTTTTTTTTTTTTAATAATAAAACTTCTTATATGTTCAATAAATATATTTTTCAAATTCGAAAGAAATTTTTAATAAAAATATTTAGTACGAATATTAAAAAGGAAACACTGAAGTAAGTTTTTATCGATTAAAGGAAGAAAAATCGAAATTTCAAGTATTTTGAACGGATTTTGTAGCAAACACTGTCACCAGAACTTTCTTTTGCTATAATGACTTTCCTGGTGTGGAGGGGAAGATTTTGATCACAAAAATGTGAAATTGAATACGTAATATTTCAAAAGCAAAATCAAAAATATTGGAAAAGTATACTGTTCATTTTGGTTTTCTCTGATACTATTTTTTCATTTTACTCTGACACTATTCTTTTTGAGAAGCCAAAAGTTGTGTGAGCAAATTTTTGGATGTAAAATATATTTTATTTTATATGTATTGCGTCTACTTGGTTGGTTAAAAATTGCATATCAAATAAAAGTTGTAATGAATTAATAAACATTTTAAAAAGTGAAGATATGGACGTTCCACTATGCAGAGAAACATTGCTGAAAGTCTGCTCCACACAAAGCCCTGAAATAATGGTACAGGTAAATAAATTTAGCCTGCATAAATTACTTGAAGTATCAATTTTATTTTCTTTTCTTATAGAAACAAGTGATGAAACTATAGAAGCAATAAAAAAAATCTAGAAAACAAAGTCGATTGTCTCACACATGAAGTCACAACATTAAAACAAATTATGTGCAAAGAGACAGTTTTAATGGAAGAGCTTGTGAAAACTTTACGCCCAACTTGCAAGGACCTACAAATTTTCCCAATAAATTTCATTCAATTGAATTTAATTAAATTCATTTCAGTTTAATTTATTTTAATTTAAATTAAATTATAATGTGGCCTTAAACACTTACAAGAAATAAATGGAATACTTTTATTTGTCTTTATAAAAAACCAAATTTTCATTATTTGTAGAGTTAAAAAAGATTAGTCATTTTGTGTACCTTCTGGAGTGCAAAAAGACTACTCCCTTTGTGCTTTTTCTGGAATTAAAACAGATTACTCCCTCTGCCATCTTTTGAGAGGCTAAGAGGAATACTCCTTTTGTTCTCCATTAGAAGCTCAAAAGAAGTGCTCAGCCGTAATGACATGCTATGTTAGAAAGGAGTACAAAATGCATGGGGCTCGGAAGCTTGTCGAGTAATCCATTATTTGCAAAGGAGCGATCCAAGATTAATCTTTGGATGATCCTATTTTTTACTGAGGAATAACAATTAACAGTTATGTTAAGAAGAATCTCAAAATAGTAGATCAAAAATGCATTGATGCATCCTATATTGCTCCCTTTGGAGTAATAAGGGAGATATCAACGTTCTTTTCTTACGTAGAAGTCTTGCTCCTTTATTGCTCCATTTGAAGTTATAAGGGAGGTATCAACGTTTTCTTTTCGTAGAAGTCATTGCTCCATCTGGAGTAATAAGGGAGATATCGAGTTTTTTTTGTTCCTATTTCGAAGAATTAATACATATTTTGGCAAAAACATAGTAAACACGTGTTCATTGCTCGCTTATTACTACAAATGGATAAACAAGTCTCTTATATTGCTCCAATTTGGTATTAATCCATACATTTTTTACTGGGAGTGAACGATGCTCCGAAGAAATACAATCTTAGGCAAAAAACAATTTTTTTTCAGCTGCCCGCCTCCTTCAAAATTAATGTGAATAAAAACCATATTTGGCCACAAAAATTAAGTCCAGTTCAGAGATGTGTGCGTTGATCGTTTCTTTTCTTCTCTTACTTCAGGGTATTTCTTAACTATTAATGCTGTTCCGCGATTCCTACAGGGTGGTTATTCCAAAAAAAATGACAATTCTACTACGATCGTGCGACAATGCGCACACTATCACTCCGATAACCACTCAAGAGAGACACTTAAAAACCAATTTTTCGAATAAAGGGAGGGAATGAGCAGCAGTTAACGGATTGCTGCTAAATTTTGGCAGATGCTGCGCGCATCAGGGCTTAAAAACTATTCCCAAGGAATTTTTACTCTTTTTTTATTCTGAATTGGAGATTTTTTTACAACAGAAAAAAATAACAACAACAAAACACACATGGTGCTACTCATTGTTTGAATTGTTGTTGTGATATAAATAATTAGAATGGATGTGTGTGTGTGTGTGTGAGTTGGTCGCTGATTTAAGCCGCTGCGCAGCATCAGCAAATAGCAAAAAACATGCGAATTGAACCAAGCCAAGAAGAGCGCCGCAGCCAGCCAAGAATTCGATGGGGGAAAATGAGAGCAGCAGCAAGAAGAAAACTGCAGAATTGTGTAGCGGAAGCTGTTGTTTGATACAGTGGGCCGTATTTTGGTTAAGCAGGAAATTAAAAATCTGTTTTTTTTTAAAAAGCAACGTATTTTTTAATTTTCTCATGCGCTGCCTTCTTTCTCGAGCGTTGTTTTGTTGTTTTTATTTTTAACCCTTGATTTAATAGTTTTTTCTTTTGGCCTTTGCTAAAAAATTCCCTATCTTGCCCTGTGCCGGTTTTTGCTGTTTTGTCAACGTTTTTCTTTTGTTCGCATTCGAAATTTCTGTACAATTTTGTTCTGTTCTGCTTGAATGACGTCGAAAGACAACGTTAACGTCGCTGCTGACGTCGTTGAGTGTCGAAGTTCATTTATTATCATAGCTTGTCATGCATGTTGTTGTTGTTTTTTTGCTGAGCTGATATATATTTTTTTTTTGTATTTATCTACATGGCAATTATGCGGTTGGTGTTAGTAGCAGTTTTTGTTGTTGTTGTTGCTGCCGTTGAGGAAGTAGCCAGAGTTGCCAAGTGTGTGTGCGCTTGTGTGTCGATTTACATGCTCGTAAATATTCATGAAGACATTTGGAGCACACATGGTCGGGTTTTTGAGATTTTGTCGTTGTTGCTTGATTGTTGATGTTTTTGTAATTTTAGCTGTTTTAATTGTTGTCGTTGTAGCAGTACCTACACAAATTTTCGTTTTTATTTTTGCCCAATTTTAAGCTGTAGATAACGTTTTGATTTGGGATGAAAATGTCGGTAGCAGAACTTAGAGGATTTTAAACTCGAAATGGACATACCTTGGTATAATTTGAAAAAAGGGCAAAAATTCTCTCAAAAAAAATTTTGAAAAAATTAAAAAAAAAATTCTTGGTGTTACTTGGTGTAACACTTCTTGGTGTTACTAAACACTTTTTAAAATAATCAAAGTAAAGTTTCTTCAACTCCGTTATGATAATCGCTCGATGATCTATCATCATAACATTAATAATTAAAATCTTTTATAGGTACTTACCTATTTAGGTTTTGTCGAAGAAAATATTAACACGGATTAGTTCTTTCTTCTCTCTTCAGCTCTCTTCTGCTTTCTAACTATAGGGCTATAAAAATAATATTTGATATACAGGGTGTTAATGTATATGAAAGGTAATGTCGAGTTGAGTAAAAAATCGTATGGGAGGGAGGGCCAATTTGCACATTCTACAGGGTAAATTAGTATTTCACGATTTTGATTCAAATTATTGTTTCTACACTGAGAAAAAAACACATACCTTGCTCCGGTAAAAAATTTCTCTATTTTCGATATAGAAATTTTCTCTTTTTCAAATAAAATTTTCTTAAATTAGAATAAATTTTCACATTTTCGAAGAAATATTTCTTTACTTCTAGGAAATGGAAATATTTCAATGTCTCTAATAATGATAAGTATTTTTCTCGCACAAAAATTTCTCATTTATAGAGAAAAATTTATTAAAAATGAAAAACTTTTCTTATATTTTGATAAAAAATTCGCTAAGAGAAGTATTTTCTTCAATAAAAACAAATCTTTTCTCAAAAATAAAAAGTTTTTTCTCAAAAAACGATATATTTTTCTTTTTCATGGAATCTTTTTATCATTTTTAGAGAATTTTTAGTATCGAAATTAGAGAATAGCATTCTCTGGAGCAAAGTCTATACCATTTTTCTCTAAATATGATGCCTTTTTTATCATATTCCGATAAGCTTTTTTCTGAGTGTAGCAGAAAAACTGACCTACAGAAAACCCACTTATTTTGAGCAATAAAATCACCTTTCTAACAGTATATCAAAAAACCCCACCGATTTAACCGTTCCTGAGCTGTGCTCATCTGAAGATGAAACCAATCGGTGGAAACTACTTAATTTCAACTTTGAGTCCAAATTTCTCAAAATTTCACCTAATAAATTAATTTTTTTTCCATAATATATCTTGTAATTTATTCAATTCTCTTGTAATTTATTAATTCAATGACATTTAAAACATAAACATATCTCTAAAAATAAAAAATTTGACTGTACTAAAAAAGTTATACTTATAAGAAAAAAATGATATAATCTAATGATATTTTATCCTACCTCCATAAGTTTTCTAATAAGTAAAATTTTTTAATCCAGTTCCAAATTCGAAAGATCACCACCCTTAAATATAGTATAAATTATGGGTTTGGTATGACCGATTCAATACTTATAGAATACTTTATAATACTATACAAATCTATTTGACAAAAATCAAATTAACAATTTGCAACATATGGACATTGTCCGAATTTAAGTCACGTAAGCGACTTTGTGGGCTTTATGCTAGTTAGAAATTACTTATCATTTTAAAAAAGCCGAGTAATTTTACCAAGACAGAGTCTACAGTTACTTTACTTCTATTAATAAACTTGGCACTGTAAAAGTTTCTTGTTTTTCTGTACAAAATTTTTACGATTTAAAATTTAAAAGGAAAAGTTTTTAAAAGTTTTTCTTTCAGTGGGTGGGCGAGGTTTGATCAATGCAGTAGTATTTGAGGAATCTCCATAAGTCTATCAAGAAAAAATAAAAATTATAGAGATATTGGAATCTTATATATTTTATCTAATGTGCCAAGGTGGCAAAGGCTTTTAGAGTTAAGATATATGCAAATATAACTATTTTTTCCTGCAAAAAAAAGGGTCATTTGGATACTAATCGAATACGTTATCGTCTTTTTCGATTGAGTTCCCATACTTAGCAGAAAGATGATCGATTTTTCAAATGAGATCAATTAGTTAAAAGTAACTTTTTAAAAGCAACTACTTTGAAACACTCACTTGACATATAAATTAAGCTACAGTAGGCAAATCTTAGTCTGACAACGCCTTCATTACAAAACGGAGTATCTCAAACCAAAAATGGTATATTGGATCAAATATAAATGGTATTCTTAACTATTGTCAAACCTATGGTTACTTATGTAAATTTTCATGGTGGCAAAATATTCAACAATGATGATAGACCAGGGAATTTTAGAGCGCAAGAATTTATAAAACCTTCGAATTTGACAACTTTCTAAAAATCCCTAAAAGCATATTACCAAAGTTAAAATTATCGAAGTGCTACAAGATAGTTCGTTTACTTAACAGATCATTGTGGCGAAAAAATAGGTTAATACCTGAATCAGGGTCACAGTTATGGTTACTATACTGATAGGTTCAAGCTACAAAATGGAGAAATGGGAGCAGGGTTGTATGGTTTTAGATTGAAAAATTTTCTTACGAAAACCATGCTTGAAGTGGAAATATACTATCACAAAAGGGAAAAATTACTTAAAAATCAAGTTCTGTACTCTTGAATTTTTTGTAAAGGCATTTTTTATTAAAAACTATACGTAATATAAAGAAGCAATCCCGTTTTTTACTGCAAAAACAGCTGATCTTTGTTTTTTCTCAAGTTTTTCCTTCTCCTATTAATTAAAAAATCGAGACAGTAACTTTTTCTATTAAGGAGGGACATAACATTCGCGGCAGAGAAAACAGACCGTTTTTTTTTAAAATTCATAACTCACAATCAGCAAAAAACATTTTTCCAAAATTTTTTTTATTAATGTGGAGAATTCAACAAATTACAAGAAAAAAAAATTCAAAAAAATATATTTTTCACTCCAACATGGTTTTATAGAGCTTCAAACTGGCGGCAGAGAAAAAAACGCGGCCTCGTGGTTTCAGTGCTGGGAGTCGCAAAAATTGTCCGATCTGTAAAAAAATGACTTTTTTAAATCTCAACAAAACTGGTTATCGTATGACATGAGCTTTTAAAATTTAAAATTTTTTTTAAATTTTTGGTGATGTTCCAAATTTGAAAGTGTGTTTATTCGAAAAAATATTGACTTTAAAAATTCATACAAAATCGAAAAAAAAAAATTAAAAAAGAAGCTCGTGTCATACGATAGCGAATCAAGTTTAAAAAAATACAAAAAAAAAAAAATGTCAAAAATGAACCCTCTACTGCCGCAACCAGTACGAAAAACATGGTTTCGAGATAAAGTTTGTGAACAAAGAAGAATGCAAGGAAAAATAAAAATGCGCTCTCACTAATCCGGCTGTAACTTTTGAACCCGTAGAAATTTTTCCATGAAATTTTGTCTAAGAATCTTAAGAATATTTACTAAAATACAAAATTGTAAAAAAAGTCGATTTCAAAAAAATTGAAGTATGTGTGCGGGAATTTCTCTGTTGGAAAATTATGGGGTCACATATCTATAAGCTTTCAGACAGTCAAGCGGCATTAAAGGCCCTTCAAGCATATGAGCTTGATTCAAACCTAGGCTTTTATTGAATCAAATAACTGAATGTATTTGACGGGTACCAGGGTTATGAAGGCAGATTTGAAAAGTTCGAAAAAGACAGATTGCTTTGCCAAAAGAGCGGCATCTCGGTCCTCAGTGGGCCTAAATCAGTTTGTAGCCTGTCAAAAGGCAACCTTGCTTCATAGGTTAGGGCCTAGAAAAACAACAAGTTTCTGTGCCACTGCATCAATGGTAATGGACAGATGTATGCAAATAAATTTCTTATTCTTAGTAGTGCTCTATCAACGATACTGCTCAAGCAAAGCAGATTGAACCTTCAAATTAAAATAGGTTATAATACAGGTCACTGTGTTCTAAAATTCACATTTGAAAAATATAGATTATCTGAATATCCTATCAAAAGGTCTGTGGGCTTTTCTAGGAGGCTTAAGAGACTCCATAGCACATTTTTTGTGAATGCCTGACAATCTGCAAACTCAGACTCTTCAACAGTTTTGCGGAATTTCTGTCACCATGCAGGGTTTGGGATACAAAATCAGAAACGGAGCTAAAATTCATAAAAAGACTACATATGGAAAATTAATAAAAAAACCTTGCATAATAGATCCATTAGGATCTATTTAGCCCAGATCCTAAAAAAAATATAAAAATAACAATAGACCCAATAGGATCTATTTTAAATATTTACAACATATACCTAAATATATGTCAGAAAGATTTTAAAAAGAAATAAATATGAAATGGTAATATGCAACTAAAGAACCATTTCCAATGCCAATTTAACTTAAAAACCGTGTTTTGTATAAAAGACTATAGATTGAACAGTGAAAAAAATGAAACCAATAGAAAAGGCATGCGCTTAGCTTTATATTGATGCTCCTATCGATTAAAAAAAATAAGTTTGGCACTTTTTTCAATTTCAGTGCTTTTTTGAGTATAGCAGCCAAACTAGACATCGGATAGACATGAAAGAGTCACCAATGGAAAAGACATTCGTTCCATTTGAGTTTTAGCGCTTAGCTGATTTTAAAAAAGTGGGGCCTTTAACTTTTTGTAGATTTTTTTGGAAAAGATATGAGCAAAAAGTATCAAAAGACCAAAATAATCACATAAACCAGAGACTGCTGAATATAAGAGTGTAAATTCTGAACAAACTGACTGAAGAAATTGAAGGTATTTTAATCAAAACATATGCAATGAAGATATCATAAGTCAGGTGATATGAAGAGACTACTCGTCTTATTATCAGTTTTAAAATATGACTGATAGAATTAAAATAACCGTATGTCCTTATAAACTGCTTGACAAGTAATTGATCAACCTTACCAACGATATACGAATCATTAGGGGATTCTCTAGATTTTCGTTAAAGCAGTTTTTAAAGAAGAAGTACAATAAAGGTCTATGAGACTAACTTAGAGTAGAAAATATGTAATAACCAACGCATAAACTTGGTATGCTATGCAGGATTTTATCCTACGAAGTTTCAGAGGTGTATAGTACTCACTTGAAATGAAAAAAAATTCTTCTTTAGAAATACAAACTTGGTACACTCAGAAAAAAATGTCTCGGAATATGATAAAAAAGGCATCATATTTAGAGAAAAATGGTATAGACTTTGCTCCAGAGAATGCTATTCTCTAATTGCGATACTAAAAATTCTCTAAAAATGATAAAAAGCTACCATGAAATAGAAAAATATATCATTTTTAGAGAAAAATACTTTTTTAAGTTAATATAAGAAAAGTTTATCATTTTCAATAAAATTTCTCTATGAATGAGAAACTTTTTGTGCGAGAAAAATACTTATCATTATTAGAGACATTGAAATGTTTCCATTTCCTAGAAGTAAAGAAATATTTCTACGAAAAAGTGAAAATTTATTCTAAATGAAGAAAATTTTATTTGAAAAAGAGAAAATTGCTATTATCAAAAATAGAGAAATTTTTTACCGGAGCAAGGTATGTGTTTTTTTCTCAGAGTATGTTATTCATATTGTTTGACAGGTAATTGAAGCACCTTTCCAACAATATAAGCAGATACTAAGGTTTTTGACCAAAAAACTCTTTAAAAAAGTACTTAACGATAGGTTAATGGTATACCAAGGAATGAAAAACTTATGCTTTAGAAAAACAAATTTGGTGTTTTATACATGCTTATGGACAAGTTATTCGACAAGTTCGAAGGATATATGAATTATTTGGACACAGACAGGATTTTGGCCAAAGAAAATTTTTGAAAAAGTAGTGAAAGATAGAATTATTATGGTACCTATTTGGAATGAAAAACCTTTATTTTTAAAAAGAGGTAAAGGGTGTTTTTTTAAGAGCTTGCTGATTTGAAATTTAAATAAAACACATGCCAAATTATGAAAATTTTTTATTTGGTAGATACTTGACATGTAACATTTAAATATAATTTCGGGCATATGGCCACCACGACTATTTTGCACAAAGGTCATTCTGAAGGTCTAATTTTCGACCACATTTTCAAGCATTTGAGGGCGTATTTCAGCAATGACACGTTGAATATTGGTTTCCAAAGCGTCAATCGTTGCTGGTTTATCCACATAAACCAATGACTTCACGTATTCCCACAAAAAATAATCAAGTGGCACCATTCTGTTGAAACCACATTTCGTCCACATCCATATCTTGAAGATTTGGCAACAAAAATTCATTGATCATGGTTCTGTATCGATTTCCATTCACGGTAACGCATCGTCTTTCCTCACTTTTAAAGAAATAAGGACCGATGATTCCACCAGCCCATAGACCGCACCAAACAGTACATTTATCGGGATGCATTGGTAATTCTTGAACGGCGTGTGGGTTATCTTTGCTCCAAATACGGCAATTTTGATTGTTGACATATTCATTCAACCAAAAATACGGACGATTATGTACACCATAAAATCCACGAAGTGCTCTATAAACAGTATTTATTGAACACTGTTTTTGAAAATAAATTTCCACGATTTGAAAGCGTTGTTCTGGAGTTAACCTATTCATGATGATTTGCCAAGCAATACTGAGTAGAGACGTCACTTTAAACTGTCAAAACAACTGTCAGACAATAGAGTAATCCATATTGAAAAAAAAACCTTATAAAAAACACCCTTTATTTAGGCAAACTTTTGGATACAAAAATTGTTTGACCTTTCCTACATCTAATGATTCATAAGAACATGCTCAGGATTTATCCAAAAAATTTAATTTTTTGTTGTAAAAAGTAGTGAGAGATTAATTCAAGGAACTAACTGAGAATGAAAAAAATTCTTCCTTAAGATTCAAACTTTGTCATGATGCGTACTTTTGGTCAGTCAATTAAAGCAACCTTCCATGATATGTTAGTTAGTCAACACTCAAGAATTTGTCCAATTTTATTGACTTCTGTCCGTAATATCTGTGGACATGTGACAAAACTTCTCCCTCGAGTTAAAAAAAATTTTCTTGGATAAATAGGTAGGTATAACAAACATAAATTTTAAAAAAGTTTTATTAGATTTAATCGTCGAAACAAGCAAGTTTGACTAACTTGTATTTAATTAAAAAGAAAACCCACTTCATTCATCAATCATCATTTTGACAAAACGAATTGTATGATAAAAGATGATTTTTTTACAACAAACATTTTTTTGTCGTTTTAAAAAACCCTTTTGGTGTTATTTGGTCAAGGTTCGTTTTATGATCGCATACATCAAAATATTAATAAAAAATATTAAAAAATAAATACAGTCAATCAAAAAAGTAAGTATGCACTCGCAAAAAGAAAATATATGTGACCTAGAATAATAGAAAGACCGTTCTCAAACAAATGAAACATAAACGATTTCAAGTAATATTAAATTTACTTTATTTCAGGTACAAAAAAGTTTAAAAAAAAATTAAATTTCTTACATTTTTCTTTTCAAAAAGTAAGTATGCACAAGCTAATCTATACTAAAAAATTCAAATTTTTTATTCGGTTTTTAAAAATCATTATTATGTTAATATATGGTAAGATAGTCCTTTTGGTTTAAAACAGCTTTAAGTTGGAATTTCATTGAATTTACCAAGTTTGTAGCCACGCTGGTTGGTATTTTCTCCCACTCTTCTAAAAGTATTTTCTTTAATTCATCCTTGGTTCTTATATTATGTTTCCTTATTTGACGGTCAAGGTGGTCCCATAGATGCTCGATAGGGTTCAAATCGGGGGACTGAGGAGGTGTCTTTAGTTGTTTTTCACATTATATAAGAGCCACTCCTTGACTACAAGCGCAGTGTGTTTTGGGTCGCTGTCCTGTTGGAAGACAAACGACTCTCCAATTCCAAGTTTTGTTGCACTTTCGTAAAGATTATTTTTTAAAATTTCTAAATAACCGAAGCGATCCATTATTCCATCGATGAAGACGAGTTTACCCACTCCAGAGGCTGTCATACAACCCCATACGAGAACAGATCTACCGCCGTGCTTTACTGTGCCCTTCATATTTTTTGCCTCAAGCTCAGCATTTACTTTTCTCCAGACATTGGCTCTTCCATCAGTCCCATGGATATTATATTTGCTTTCATCTGAAAAAATAACGGAGTTCCAGAAGTTTCCATCAGCTGATTCATGCTCCTTTGCAAATGCAACTCTTTTGCTGCGGTTTGTAGCATCTATGAACGGCTTCTTGCGCATGTTGCGACCATGGAATCCAGCTGAATGGAGCACACCTCGGATTGTTTCGGGATTGCAGGATTTTCCAATTTCATTTGGGTGCAGATTTTTTGGGGTCTTCTTTCACTTTGCGTACAATTAAACGTTTTTCTTGTTCAGAGAATATCCTTGGACGTCCAGATCTCGGTTTATTCTGAGTCGAACCTGAACTTGAACTTTTCAATTACTTTTTGTACCGTTGCGTTGCTTTTTCCAATTATTTTCGCAATTGATCTTTGAGAATTTTTCTCTTTAAAAAGTTTTATTATCAAGTCTTTCATATCCTGACTAAGTTCAACTCCGCGTGGCGTCATTGTTGTCTAAATTTTTTTAAAATATTTCAAAACAATTTTTAATAACAACTTAGGCCCGTTAACTGATCTCCGAAGTTTAAATTCCTTAATGTCAGATTTCGTAAACAGAGTTTAAATTTTAAACTCAGTTAAAATTATTTTCGTAACTTATCTCATTTTTATCGGCAGTTTTCTTAAACTCTGTTTAAAAATTTAAACTGAGATTAACAAACATATTTGAGCGGCACTGTAGTAAAAATTCTACAACTTTGACGTAGAACATCAAAATTTTTCAAAAATTTTTGATAAAATAATGCAAATTGTCAGTTTCATTGAAATATTTTTTTTTCAAAACTTAAAATATGTTTGTTTTTTGTTTATTGTTTTGATTTTTTTTAAGTATGATTTTTTTATTTTTTATTTTTTGTTTATGATTGAGAATATTTCCAATGTTCTCAGAGAATTTTTGACAAAATCTAAGTTTAAATTTTTTAAACCTAGAATTTCTGTGTTTAAATTTAAACTTGCCTCACCAAGTTAAACTTAGATTTTTTGAGATGAGGTATCGGCGTTAAAATTTAAACTGAGGTTAAGGAATTTTAAACTTTGTTTAAGCTAAACTTTGTTTAAAATTGAGATCAGTTAACGGGCCTTAAAAATTTACTTCAGATTTTATCCAGTTATTAAAGCTTTACTCATTTGTTTAAATCAAAGAAAATAAGCGATCAGCGTTTTGCATACAAACTTTTTTGATGTAATTTTTGTGCTTGCGGGGATCAAGCGCTCAAAACTCTAACGGTAGTTAAGAAAACGGCAAAACTTTAATTTAGCGATATGTTAACATTGTAAGCATTCAAATAAAAGCAAAAGAACAATAATTTGATCACGGGGTGCACGGAAAAATTAAAGTTGAATCTACTAGCATAGGGTGCATACTTACTTTTTTGATTGACTGTACATTGTTTTTTTTCAAAAATTGAGATAAGAGTTATTTCATGTTCCAAAAAGTGGCGAAATATCCTTATCGCAATTTATTTTAGCTCAATACAATGATGCTAGAAGTATTTTTAGTAAATGACAAAATGCAGAAGAACCTACGTCATATATTTTATCGGTTCGTATGCGTTTTGCCTTATATCAGGTCAACTTGAAAAAATTATGCCATATTTTGGATAACATAAAAATGCATCACAACTGTCTGTAGGCATTTTATGTGGCAGATGAAACATAACAATAATATATAAAAAAAAAATTCGCCTCTTTTGTTGAAAACAACAAAAACATTTGCTCCATTTGTGCTCATTTCGTGCCGTTGCCGATCATCGTGCGATCATGTTAAGATGCTTACTTAACAATTTAAAGAGCCGTTTCCGTTAGCAATTTAAATGCTGCTCTTTGTCATCGTTTTTGTACAGCTTCCTCGTCTTCGTCTTCTTCTTCTACTCATCAGTTCCATAGAATTTTATGCCATTTTTTGTTGCTTTCTTACTTTCATCCATTCATTCATTCACACTCACTTCAACACACACACAGAGTTTGGCGGTTGCTCCAACCCTCCCTTTGGCTTGAATTCTGTTGATAGCCTTGTTTAAAAGCCTGCCTTGAATAGTGCACGCAGTCAGCTAGTTAGGGGTATAAGTTTGAGGGAACGAGATAGCTTAATAAGTGAAGAGAGATAGAGAGAGTTCAACTACTTGAAATCGGCCATTCATGCCAATTAAACCAAATTTTATTTAAACTTCTTAGTTGCTTATTTAAGTCGCACAAAATTGAAAAAAAAAGAAAAATTAAATAGTACATGGAAAAATTTATAAAACACTTCAACGATTTAAGCTGAATTTAATTGAACCTAAATTAGACTTTGTGCCATTCCCCTCCACTCACGAGCACATAAATAATAAATAAAAAAAAAAAATCAAAACTAATATTTACGCAGGCGGCTGGCCGCTGACTGTATTAAGTTGGTCTTCTGTCTGTACTACAAAAGGCTGTATTATATGAGCGATTACGTTGAGTACATTGGCCGAAGTGGTTGGTGGAAACAGAGCGCTCAATTCTAATTAGTTTTATTCTTTTGATTGACATGGTCTTGAAGTACAGTGGGGCAAAGTGAGAAATTTCAGCGAAAAAAAATATGAACTAAAAACAAAGTTCGCACGATAAGTAGGTACAAAGATTTTCTTCATGCTATTTTAACTTATTAAGGAGGTCTGTTGGTACATTCCAGTTACCATCAAAGCAAATTTTTTAATTAATTTTTGCACACTCAAAGAGTTATTCAATATCAAAAGAATTTAATATTTTAAAAATAAATAATTTTAAGAAAACAGAATCATTTTTTCATCTATCTATAATATCTTAATAATATAATATCTTAAATATCTAATAATAATATCTAAAAAATCCAAAATATTTAAAATATGTAAGGTCTGTGGTATATAAATTTAAGATAATGCTAAAGAATTAAGGTAAAATAACCATATATCTGTAAATTGAGCGAAAGTATGTTCTGTAACGATTTGTGATTTTCTACTTTAAACAAACAAAAATTTTAAAAAAATTATAAACTAAAAATAGGATGCAATTTCCTTATCTTAAATATTTTTTTTTTAATTTATTCTTTTTTATAAAAAGCTACGTGCAACTAATTAGGTACAGTGGTTTTTGATATGTTGAGCAATGCAGGTAGGTATTATGTTCAGCAATGCAAAGGTATTTTTAGATAATGCAATTCTGGTACTTTCCAAAGTACCTTATATGCATCACTTTTTTTACCGTTATTCTTAAGCAGCGAAGCCATTTGAAATTTTCTTGAAAGAAGCTCGTGTAACAAACAAGGGACGGTGAAAAAATGAAATTTTTAATAATTTAGGGTCTTATGAACCGGTTCCAATATACTGAAATCATGATAAATGTAATGCTGCCTTATTTGGATGAAAATATACCTGTAACTTGAATATTTCAGCAGGACAATGACCTGAGACACACCGCTCGGCTGGTCAAGTAGTGGCTTTCAAATAATCAAGTAACTGTTTTGGACTGGCCATCTTCCAGTCATGACCTCAATTCAATTGAAAACTTAAGACAGGTTGCAAAAAAAGAAGTGAGCTTGCTCAAGGCAACCTTGATAAGTTGATAAGTTGTACGACGAAACAAGAAAGTTTGGCAAGCGCTTCCTAACAGTGTTTGTGAAAATTTAGTGTAGTCTATGCCTCGCAGATGTCAAGCAGTAATTGACAACAACTTTGTGTCTTGGAATTCGACAGATGACTCTTCATTTCTTACACCTGTTTCCACTAGTAATTGGATAAATGATTTTTTAGATAAGTTATCTGACCTGTGTCTTCAACAAGTCAATAATACTTTTAATAAAAACCATAGAACGCTGGACCTTGTGTTTGTAGATAGATGCACTACTGTATATCTCAATCGATCAAACCCTGTATCATTTCCGGAAGATGAACATCATCCAACTCTTGAAATAACAGTTTTACTTGCTCATGAAAATGAAAATAAACTTACACCTGATAAGCGAAATACAAAAATATATAATTTCAAAAGTACAGACTATGTTAAACTCAACACCTTACTCTCGCAGACTGACTGGTCACCGATTCTATCTATTAAACCACCGTATTCATATTATGACGTCGAAACCTCGGTACAGTTTTTTAATGATACTTTGCAAAGGTGCTTCTTATTGTGCGTCCCAACAAAGCAAATTAATTCTAAACCCTTAAGTCCACCCTGGCTAACAAGTGAACTTAAGTCACTAAAAAATTTAAAAAATCGATTATTTAAAAAATATAAAAAATCTGGTTCTAATACTGACTTTGCTTGTTATTCATCTTGTCGTTGCAGATACCAGCTATTAAATAAACAGTGTTATACTGCTTATATAGCCAACATCAAATCTCAATTTAATGATAATCCGAAACTCTTCTATACTTTTGTTAATTCAAAACGTAAGGCTTCCAACTTTCCACCCCTTATGAGATTCAATCAAGAGGAATCGTCTTGTGACAATGTTATTTCTAACATGTTTGCAAGCTTCTTCAAATCAACTTACTCCAACATACCATTTAATATGTGTTCTGAGCATCCTTATTTACCTCCAGTTAGCTCTTTTGAAACTCCAGTAATAGACTCAATTATTGTTATGCATAACCTTCGTCAAGTTAAATGCTCTTTTTCGACTGGCCCTGATGAAATTCCGAGTTGCATTCTAAAGGAATGTGCTAGCAACCTGTGTGCTCCTCTATCAAACATATTTAATATATCCCTGCAAAGTGGTCATTTTCCCATTATATGGAAAGATTCATATATTATACCCCTTCATAAATCTGGCTCCAAAATTGATGTCACTAACTACCGAGGCATCGCCAAATTAAGCGCAATCCCTAAATTATTTGAGAAAATCATAACTGAACAACTAACCCACTTCGTTTCATCTTCCATTTCTGTCACTCAGCATGGTTTTTTAAAGGGTAAATCAACTTCAACAAACCTTTTGGAGTTTACAACTCGTGTAATAAAAGGTTTTACTTTGGGAAAACAGACTGACGTTATTTATACGGACTTTAGCAAAGCTTTTGACTGTGTCAATCATAATCTTCTATTGAATAAACTTAAGCTAATTGGGTTTCCTGTAAAATTGCTAAATTGGATAGAATCTTATTTATCGCGACGTTTTCAAAAAGTTTTATATAAAAATTCTCTTTCACAAAATATAATGGTTACATCTGGTGTTCCGCAAGGAAGTCATCTTGGACCGGTTTTATTCTTACTATTTATTAATGACCTTCCCTCGGCAATTAAACATTGTGACGTCTTAATGTATGCTGACGATGTGAAACTTTTTCTTACCTACAAGTCACTCGACGAACAACACCTTTTACAATCTGATTTAAACAGACTAGTGGATTGGTGTAACTTCAACCTATTAAACCTTAATTTAAAAAAATGCAAATCAATGACCTTCTCACGTAGAACTGCTCATAGTACAAATTACACTATAAATAACATCCACTTAGAAATTGTTCATAGTTTTGTTGATCTTGGTGTAATTATGGATCCAAAACTTCGCTTCAATCTCCACGTTAATTTGGCTGTAAATAAGGCTAGAGGTGTCCTTGGTTTCATTAAAAGATGGGCGAAAGAATTCAATGATGCCTTCACTACTAAATTACTGTATATATCTCTCGTAAGGCCTATTCTTGAATATGCTTCCGTAGTATGGAACCCTCAATATAACGTCCACATTGATGCAATAGAATCGGTTCAAAAACAGTTTTTACTTTTTGCTTTACGTCATCATCGTTGGAACCCAGATATTATTCTTCCTTCGTATGAAACCCGCCTTAAGCAAATTTTACTACCTTCCCTGAGAAGCAGAAGGACGGTGCTTAATGTCACCTTCCTATATAAATTAGTTTGTGGTGAAATTGACTCCCAATATATTCTCTCATCTCTTAACTTTAACATCCCAAGAAGAGGATCTAGACATTTTGTGCTTTTTAAGTTGAGCCAGTGCACTTCAAATTTTGCCCTTCATGACCCTTTACGATGTATGTGTAGTGATTTCAATAATAGCTACAGCTTAATTAATTTTTGTGAGTCGGTGGATGCCTTGAAACGGAAAATGATTTTACATTTAAATAATTGAAACATTTTAGAATTTTGTTTCAAACATTATCTCGGTTAATAATATTGTTATATTCTGTTAAAATGTTGGCTGAAGTTATTCCATATATTCGAGATCGTTTCAGTTGTTTTCCTTTATAATATTGCGTTTGATGAAGTAAATACCATCGAATACGATATGTATGCTTTAACTTGTTTGTTTTTATTCAAAAAATTTTAAAATTTTTCTTATTCAGTTGACTTATTAGTTACTTAGTTTGGTGCGCAAGAGTTTATCTCTTTTCCATGCAAGTTTATGCCTGCGTTGGCCCAAATACATATCCAACTAATAACATTAGCACGGTGTTCCAAAATTACATAGTGACCCGTATATATATACACATATATGTTTGTACATATTTACACGTATATATCTCTGTTATAATTGGAATTGGTTTGGTGTTTAAGAGTTTACTCTCTTTTCCACGTAGGATCTTGGGTTGGATAGTTGCCGCAAACTTACTAATATTCATATTATTTATAGTTACTTTGGTCTCTTTGTTTTAGAGTTTTATGTAAAGTTTACTACTTATTTGATGTTGTTTACTTTTTTAAATTCAAATATTCTTAATAAATTCGTGTTTTTGTATAAAATTTTTAAGTTCCGCTGAAAAGCCAGTTATGTGCTTAGTGGAAATTCATACTTCGCCAACTGGGTGTGTTTTTTAGTACGTAGGTGCATTCTATCTTTCCGGTTAATCCGGAATGTTGTAGAATGTAAGTCGTGCATGCGTATAGTACGGGCTATACGTATTTATGAGATTTCTCACTCCTTTGGCGAATCCAAAAAAAAAAAAAAAAAAAAACGGTTTTGCTACAAAATATTGACAAAATAATAATAATATGTATAATACAAAAATTTTAAAAACACAAGTGTCCTTAATTATATGCACGACTATTTAATTATATGTAATTAAAACTATGTTCTTCTGATTTTTTTCTAGATTTCCAAAAATACCTTTGTATAATTAAAAAAACAGACTTTTACATATATTCAATGACCTATTCGACATAAATTAGACCAAAACTTTGTGTTTTTCGTAAACAAAATAACGAATTTCGCTAGAGTTTCTATGTTTATGTAGTAAATCTCAACATTTTTAATTTTGATATGAAATTGTGATAACAAAAAATGTTTCAAATCAGTCAATAATAAAAACAAAATTTTCTGATTTTTTAGTCAATTTTCTTAAAAAAACAAATCAAATAACTCAAACCATGACCCAATCAAACCATGACCCAAAATGTAAAGACTTTTACTTTAGTACAAAAGTTTTATATTATTATTTTATAAAAAAAATGACTAAAAAAATATACTGATTCATTTGACTTAAAAATTACCACTCTGACATTTTTTTATTATTTTTTTCAAAATTGTGTTTATATGTTTTTGACCATACAAGGTCTTAATTTGTTATTTTATAAATACTTGTATTGTTGTTATAAAGCTGAACAGTTTAAAATATAAAATTATAGCTGTGTATACATTCATTAAAAATAAAAAACAATTCAACAGATTGCTCTGATTTTCAAATTTGTTCTTGTACTCATTTTTAAAATCGAATAAATGATTTTTAACTTCAAAGGCGGGTTTGCTTACATTTTGAATTCAATAATATTTTGAAGGAAATGATAAACTTGCTTTAATTTAAAGTTGTAGCATGGTCCTAGCATTTACTTTGAAAAAATTTTTAAATGAAATTCGTGCTTAACTAATTTTCGAGAGTTAATACTTTAACGAGTGCTTGTTAAAGTGAATATTAACATGATATATTAAATGGCTGTTCTTTGAAAAATCTTATAATTTTTGCATTTCACAAAATAAAATAAGCAAACTTCGAATTGCTTTAGAGTAGATTTAAACCTACACTCAGAAAAAAGCAAATATCTGTCTCCGATAACAAATTTCTCTATTTTCTCTTTTTAAAATAAAATTTTCATCAATTAGAATAAATTTTTACATTTTCGAAGAAATATTTTTTCAATTGTGGGAAATGGAAATATCAGAAGTATTTTCTTCAATAAAATCAAATATTTTCTCAAAAAATTAAGTCTGTTTCTCTAAAAACGATGCATTTTTTATCATATTCTGAGAAACTTTTTTGGAGTGTAGTGGAGTAGATTGTAAGAAATGTGATATTAAATTATGAACAATTTGGCTCCATTGTAAGAGTGTAGTAGACAGCAAAAATAGACATCGGGAAAAGATGATCTTTACATAAGGAAAATCGATTTTTCAAATAGTTTTAAACATGCTAGACTAATTATAAAAATAGTTTCACACCATGGCTCAAGAAAAAATTGTAACAAAACAGTTCAATGGCGGTTTAAAAGAATGAGTCTCTGAGTGCACTGCCCAAAAAAAAACCTTACTCGAAGCTCGAATTAAGAAGGTTGGAATGCCCTAAACTTAGGGTTGGAATGCCCTAAATTTTAAAATGATTGATCTGAACTGAACTGGACATTAGTTATATATCTAGATGAGTTTAAATTTAATCTCTTTAGAGTAGACGGAAATGCCATAGTACGCCGTAGAAAGAGAGAACGATTTGCTGTAAAATATAAACTACCTACAGTACTACATTATCTTTATTTAAATAAATACATAAATACTGCAAAATATATTGATTTCATCAATAAAGGCGCTTTTACTACACGGGGGCAAATTTCCGAACATCACCCTTTTATCCATTTTCAGGACGATTCGCACCGAAAGTCTTTAATATTTTAAAACTATTTCTTAACAATTTCATGTTTTTTTCATAAATTGAAACTACATAGAGGGAGTATATAGCTTTCTTTTTTTTTACAAACGCATACTTAACTTTGCTGCATTTGTTATAGAGAATTTTTTGTTGTAGAGAATCAAAACAAAAATGTGGTTGAAGTCGCATTCATGGTAAACGCTTGAAAAAAACGCATATTCGAAACACAAATTGCTTAAAATAAATTTAAATTTGAAAAATTGTAACACTCAGTATAGTATTTTCAAACAATTGCATTCGTATTTCAAACAAAGAATTGACAATACTTATTTTTTTTTTAAATAATGTAGAGCTATAGCGAAACAATAATTATTTAAATAAATAATTTCTTGTTTGTCTTTTTCAAGAAATGTATTTTCTTAAATTAAAGCTTAAATTTGTTTAATTTTTGAAATTAATGATTTGTATGAAATCATGAAAATTCATTGGCAATTGTATCTCTACTTTGTACAGGAAATAGTCCTGTCTTAAATCCGATTACAAATTGTTGGCATTATATGGGCAGAAGAATTCAGGAAAAAGTAGCCGATCTCCCTAATTTATTCAAAACCGATTATATAGAATGTATATTTCCAATTCATAGGTGAAGACTATTTGAAAACACTTGTTGAACCAATACGAATTGACGTATAGGTAGTCAACAAGAATAGAGATAGTAATACCAGATATAGAGGTAATAAGTTGCGTTACTAACAAATTGTTTTTTATTTATTTTGTATTGCATACAAGTTATTTTACCTTTATTTCAATTAAATAAACGGAATTTCCAAACAAAAACCAAAATTTGTATAATTTATTTAACTTAAGTAAGCTGTTCAAACGGTTCATCAAGATTTTTAATGTATGTATTACATTTTTAAAAAAAAAAAAAAAACTTGCGTGTAGCAACGTACACGTGGCAGAAGTGAAACTTCTTTAACAGTAAGAAATAAGAGATTTTAGTGTGAAATAGAGAGAGAAAGTATCTGAAAAGAAATTCAATCAATACGAAATGGAATAATAATTTGTTGATTCAATATTTGCATCCAGGGACCGTACCTACTATGGTTTTTGTCGAAAGTGTCACATATTAACTTTTCTCTTAATTTTTATTTTTTCCGACAAAAATAACAGTTTTTTGTGCCTTATAGTTTCTTTGTGCAAAAATAACAGTTATTTTCTGCCGTTTATTTTTTCGGTCAAAAATATCAGGTAATTTATATTTGTTCAAGTCATTTTACCGACAAAAAAAATTTTGATATTATTATTTTCATCTTATCGGTGAGACATGGTGTCAACAGTTCAATCTGTCAAGCGGCCTTTAACAAAACACAATTTGCTTGATATTTTTGACCGAAAAAATTAAAGTCACAAAATGACTGCTATTTTTGACCGATAAAATAATAGTCAAAAGTAACCTTTATTTTTCCTCGAAATATACTAGGCAAGAAATTAACTTTTAAAGAATCAGTTTCAAATTTAAAAGCGACTTAATATTCGTGAGGCTGAGGACATTTGTAACATAATGGTATATTTGAAAAAGTCTTTCGACCATTTTTTTCATTTGAAAATTGTAAAATAACAGTTATTTTCGGTACTTGTTTTAGTTCAGTTGGTGTTTTAGTTGCTTTCGAATGTCTTCTCAACATTGTTCCTTTTTGAATGCTGGATTGCATTTGCATAGTAATCTTTGAAGGAGCCTCCGAAAGCAGAGCAAATCTTGTTCATTATTACCTCCTGCTTCCTGATCAAAATAGTTGCTATGTTGAGTGAGGGCCTCATAAAGCAGCGAACGTTGATTGTTGAGTGCATAAACTTGGTTGGCTTTAAAATTTTGTTGAGATGATGGCTGATTTCCATAATACATTTTTGCAAAGCATCAGTGTGTTTTTTGGGGATTGGTTCTTTGTAGATTCACCAAAATACACTGATGTTTCGTAAAAATGCATTTTGAAACTCAGCCGATGTTGCAATCACCTTACCTTCATCATTAGATGCAGACCCATCTGCGGCTGTATTCTTAAGAGCTCTTATTTGCTCCTGTTTTAGCTATTTTTCTATTTTTTTTTCCGTGCATACTTGTAGGATGAAAATGAATGTTACGGCTAAGTTAATAATGTAATGTTTGAAAATTAATTATGTAATTTTCAGTATGTTACGCGTTCAGTTTTAATTACATTTTGTGTGGCGGATTTTCATGTGCCTACGTGGCGTTAAGGTTTAGGTTCCGGCTCTTAAGCAACGATGTTCGGGGTTCAATTCTCGGCAGTGGTAATAATGTTTTTTAAATTTTCATGTGAATGGAAAACGTAAGCCTAGCGTCACGAATAAGAGACCTTGAAATTTCACTCGCCGCCAAAGAAGTTTTACTTCAAAAAGCATTTAAAGACTAGATACTTAGGTAATACATTTAAATACTGTTTAAAATTTATTTTTTACAATTAACATTTTTTTATTTTGTTTCTACATCTTTCATAAAAATATAGCTCGTTTTGCTTATTTTAGTTTATTTAAATTGTTTTTCTTGCATAATGTTTATGTTTTTGGTATCAAAATTAAGGGAATTCAATTTTTTAAATATAGATCTAAATATAATAAAAAAGTTCTTGTAAAAGTCAAAATTTTTAACTAAAAAATACAAAATTCAAATTTCACAGACTAAATATGACAAAAAAAAAAAAAACAAAATAAAAAAATTTTAATGTTTTTCTTTTCTGCGATAAGTGGTTTGGACTTCAGAACATAAAAACAGGATCAAAGTCGTTAAAAGCCAAAATCCGAAATCACAAAAAATATGAGGCCAATTAAAAGAACACAATGCCGTTTCATAATGTAGGAAGAGCGCTTAAACAGGATTACTTAACAAAGTTCGTCTGGCAGAACCACTGTTGAGCAGTATTATTAGATTTAGGTCTGTAAAAGCATTTGAAAAAAATATTCTCATATGAACCTGATTTTTGAAGTCTATATAATTCGGAAATTATTTGATTCGAAATAAATTGATTTGAAGTATTTGAAATTTTGGCTTTGAGTACGAGGCTCGAAATTTGATGGCCTGAGCGTTTAAAACAAAAAAAATTTTTATTGCCCAACATAATGATCATGTATATGATATACGAATCTTTAAGCACATCTAACATATTTGTCCCTAAGCATACATTTAGGCTCTTATAAAACGAATAACTTACATGAGATTCTAAGTTAATATTCCAAGCAAACAGGCCCACTGTCTAAGCCATTGCTCCAGATTTGTGCTCATATTCTTCCCTTTGCATTTTCTTCGCTCTTCTCTCTTGCTCACTTATTTTCCACCAACACACACACAGACAGCTCGACTCAGCCAAAAGTGCGCACCTCGTTCGTTGATCTAGCTCGGATTTTTTTTCGAGCCTACAATTGTTGTCGAACAATACGATACATTTTTCCGTTTCATTAAACGGGCGGCTCTCGGAGCTCTACTCACTCATTGGCGCGCTCTTCTGCCAGGCATTTAACAGCGGCTTGAATGTTTTTGCTCTTGAGCGCTTGAGACTGGGCTGTGGGGCGATATCGGTTAATGGGTTGTTGTTGTAGCTTCAATTTAAATTTGGCTATTTTTATCGTTGATGGCTTCAACGAGTGTGACTTGAAAGAATTAAAAAGAGCATGATCGAGCGAGTGAGAAGAAGAGTGATTTAAGTGTGCGTTTGTATGCGTGCATTGCTTTTCCCAATTACTTTAACAACAACAATAACAACAACAAAAAATTAAACTACAACGTTTATTGGCCTTTGGAGAGGTAGGCAGGCGGCGCACTCAGCCACTCAGTTGGCAGCGCAGCACGACGCCATGCGCTGAATTCGTTTGAAAGCCGAAATCAAAGCCCGAGCTCGAGCCAGAAGTTGAGCCAAAGCCAGGCATTAGCGCTGGGCAGGCAACAACGCAGGGTTTCTTTGCCGTCTTTTTTAAAATCTAATATTTTGTATTTTTGCCACAACCGTTCGTTTTGCTTCCCCTGCGACTCATTGTAGACGCTTCGTTAATAACGTCGGCTTTTATCGCACATATCTCGTGATTTTGAGTCGGTCTTTAGTTTTCAGCCGATTTTTCGATTCTTATTAATGCGGGCTCGGGTGGTGGTTTTTTGGTTTAGTTGGTTTTTAAACTTGGTCGTGAGAGGGTAGCGCAAAATCGCATCAAACGTCGCGTCGCAGTTTAGAACGTAGTACAAAGAAGCGGTCAACGAAGACTGCGATCGAACGAACAATCGCAGAGCTGAAAGCAGAGCGAGCCAAAGTTCAAAATTTTAATAATAAATTAAGAAAAATAAAGTCGAAACTCAAGAACGCAAAAAAAAGTAAAAACAAAAAATTAATTGAACGATTCTTTAGTATAAAAACAAAAAAAAAATTAGTATTTGTTAAGCAAAAATTTAAGAAGACATTAAAAAAAGTACCGTTTTGAGAGAGAAAGAGAGTTGCAATGGATTCTGGTTCATCTCCAACAACAACAACAACGGCTGCAGAAAATGCAGCTGCAGACGTTTTGAATCTTATAATGAAGCCGCATTTGGAGCTGATGCAGCCGCAACAACAACAACAACAACAGCAACACCCACACCATCAGCCACAACAACAACAAACGCAAAAAATGCGAAAATGTGCGTTAAGATTAAAAACAAAAAACTTACAACAAAAACAAGCAACGCAAAATTCTACCAACTACAACAACAACAATTATAATAAAAATAATAACAATAATAGTAGTCCTAGAAATTTCAATAAAATTAGTAGTAGAAATGTTGGTAGTTTTTTAATGCCCAAAACAACAATAGCCACAACAATAACAGCAGCCACAAAAGCTGCCAAAAAAGCAGCCAAATTAGCTGCAAAAGCACTGGCAACAACAACAACAACAACAACTGCAAAACGACCCCTAAAAAGTACAACTAAAACAAGCACTGCAACTTTTTCGCCTTATACTACTACTACTACTACTACTATTACTGCTATTTCTACTACTTCCAATACCACTACTTCTAATAGCACAACAAAAAAATCTACTACTACTACAACAACAACGAAAGAAAAATTTTTACTGACCCTCGATTTACTTGCAGTGGTTCGCCGTAACGCCTCCGACAAACTGAAACTCATCCAGATGGTTCACGACAATCCGATTCTATGGGACTCACGTCTGCCCAACTTCAAGGGAGCCGAAGAGGAAAAAACTCGCGCCTGGGAACACATAGGCAAGGAGTTCAATGCGCCGGGCAGGCGTGTGGCACGTGCCTTCAAATCTCTACGCGAATCCTATCGTCGTGAGTTGGCCCACGTCAAGGTCATGGGTAGCGGTTTCAAGCCCAAGTGGAGCCTCTACGAGGCAATGGATTTTCTGCGTGATGTCATACGGGAACGCAAGTAAGTACAAGTATTGTTATGATAGTTGTAAGTAAATTTTTTTATAAAGTAAACAATGGGTGGAGAATGGCTGGAGAGAGCCTTTAACAACATAAGCGTTACTAAGGACGAAGCAATAGTTTTAAGGAATTATGGGAAAAGATAATCTCTAGTCCATAGAATTTTTTTCGAAATTAAGCTTTTGAATACATAATAAAAAAAATTCTCATATGAATTTAATTTTTAATTATTGTTGTTATTTAGAATTTCTCTTTAAATACTAAAAGTTATTTTTAAATAGAGCTATTGTTTTTTTAAATTAACTTCAGATTAAAATTTTTTTAATTTACATTTTGTTGCCTTCTTAGTGAAATTATTATTTTAGTAAAAATTTAAGAAATATTTTTTAAATTTAATTTAAAACTAAAAAACAAGTGTTTTAAAAAAATTTTGTATTCAAGAAATCAGTTTTAAACATGTAATATTGAGATTTTTAAAACAAGGTCAAAAAGTCCTTCAAGGCTAAAAATATCAGCATTTCCGAGAATTGCAATAGAGACTTTCAATGTCAAAATTAGCCTTTCCAATCACTCTACTGGAGGTATTTTTTTTTGAAAAATTTACTATCTTGCGTTATTTCGAATGATTCGAAAAAAATTTCGAATTAAATTTAATTATTAAAATTTTTATGAAACACAATATTTAAATAAATATCACTCTACCGTGATTTGAACCGCACACCATCGCACAAGAGTTGAACGCTCTAATATCATGCCTTATGTCTTATGGCGTGGGAGGGAACAAAATGCCAGTAAAATTAAAAAACCTGAACACGAATATTGCAAAAAAAAAACAACAAAGCGACACGAAACAGAACCGGTTTCTATGCATGAAGATAGAAAAATGTAGTAAAATGTATTCAAATTTATATTTATCGATTTTTTTTAAACAAATACTAGTCGGATTGTTCCTCTCACAAGTCTAACAATGCTTGATATTTATTTATAACTATCCCAATAGACAATTAAGCCAGTCCTCTGCAAACGAAGGCATGCATTGAGTGCTTCTTTTGGCGAATAAACACACAAGGTTAAAACTCTTTGACTAAATTTAATTAAATCCTGTACTGTATATATGACGTATCGAAATTGCATTAAAATGTAAACCACGTCAAATACTTAAACTAAGTTTAAGTCCCATATGGGTTTAAAATGTAAACCACGTCAAATACTAAAACTAAGCTTAAGTTCCGCCTGGGTTTAAAATTTAAACCACGTCAAATACTCAAACTAATTGTAAGTTTAAGTTCCGCATGGGTTTAAAATTAAAACCACGTCAAATACTAAAACTACGTTTAAGTCTTGCTTGGGTTTAAAATAAAAACTTTAAACTCCTATCGGTTTAGTTTTTAAATTTCTTAAAATTTAAGTACACAATTAGCACTCGCAAAAAATTTGGTAGTTAATATGTAACTAAATTAAGGGTAAGTGGTTGTCGATTTGATTCGATGAAACGAGTGTCCCTGTAGTGGAATTCCCAAACAGCTAAACAACGATGTTTGGTGTCGCTAGCTTGTGAAAACTGTCATTTTCTATTAAACTGGCACGCATAATGACCGATTTCGACAACGATTATCGATCGTTAACTTTTGGGAATTCCACTACAGGTTCGATCCTCAGCCAGACCATTTTTTATTTTTTTTGTTATTTTTATATTATAATCTTATAGTATTAATTATTTAATGCAAAATTGCATTGTGTAACATTTAATTTTTTTGCCACATTCTAGGATCGAACCTCGGACTGCGGCAATCACGCATATGAGTCGCGAGTTCTAACCTCGAGCTAATCTGTTTTTTTTTTAAAATTTTGTATTAAACTTTAAACCTTGGGGACTAAAATTCAAATTTTATTCCCAATTTATTTAATTTAATTACAGTCTTGACTAAAAAAATTTCTAGTATTTTGAAAAGTATCAATTCTTATAAAAAAGGATTACAAAATGCTAGTCCAACGAAATTTAAATAAGTGTTAATAGCAAGACAATGACTAGACCTTTTATATAAAGCTTTGATAATTGGCTATTCGAAATATAACATTGAACTGTCCCCCCCCCATCCTCACCCCTATGTTTGGTAGGGTTGGTTGAAAAATACCTTGCCGAAAAACATTTCTTAAAATAATATTAAAATATAAAATAAAACCAATAATGATGAGGTCTTAGAGACAAATAACCAAAAATTCTAATACAAAAAATTAAAAAATCAATACCTGAAAACGCCTGGATGGGGTATCTACAGGTATCTGAAGGACGTAGTTTGTCCCGTGTAAGTGTTGCCAACTCATATGAGTAGAGATACAATTCATCAGTCAGTTGAACTAAAATATGAATGTCGTGACGTCATTTGTCAAACATGCGCAGAAGATTTTCTTTGTCTGCGCGGGATGTCATAATCTTTGTTTCTTTTATTCTTGGGTGTGAGACCAAATAATGGCGTTTTCGTTTCTAACAAAAAATGTTGCCCTGTTGCAGTGCAAAATGTTTTCAATGTTGCCCGCAACCCTGTAAAAGTGCATGTTTTTGCCTACTCGAAAAATGTCAACTTAAATAAACGAATATAACCATCCTTGTCTAACGCATGCATGTCATAATATTGTCGTTTTAAAAACAGCTGATATGCAGGGCAATCATCTACCCTGAGAAAGTTTGCAGGGTAGAAAATGCGCCTTTTTTGCCCTCTGTGAGTGTGACATTTTAAGAAACGAACACAAAATTTACTCACCCGTTTGCGCTTATTTTAGAATCGAACACGAAAAAAGGCAAGGGCAATGAAAAGGCAACATTTTTTGGTAGAAACGAAAACGCCATAAGTGTCCGTTTAATCGAACGTTGGCGCTTATCAATTTCATAAAAATTGCAAAATGCCTACAAAATTTTCCTATTTCATAAAAAGAAAAAAGATTGAAAATTTATTGCCACACGGATTATTGCCACCAGCCAATTTGCATTATTGCGACAATTAAAAATTCATCGAAAGCGAATTATTGCCACCAAAAAACAGCTATTAGTGCCATCAAATCGGTAGTGGCAATAATTTAACAGACATAAGTATTATTGCCATGTGAATTAATGCCACTTCTAATTTGGTTTAAGGCAGTATTCTATTCTAGGTGTCCATATTATGGTTGTTTTTAAAATTTCTATAAAAAACAAACTAAGAATACTTTTTACCACATACTTTTTTATAGAATATTTATTGATAATTTAACAATACAAAAAAAAAAATAAAAAATTAGAAAACGAGATTTTGATAATTGACAAAACTATAGGCTGGTAAAGTGACGGAATGAAAAATAAGGGTGCGTCCTTCTGCACATGATTCCAACTCGTCTGGTGATCTAAAAAAGAAAATAAAAGAAAAGAATTCTTAATTAGAACGAATGTCGCTATAGTCTGAATAACGCAAATTACGGCTGTTTGTAAATAAAAGTGATTTTTTGTACTTTTTTTTTCAAGATTTTGAATTTTTTAATGAACTTTTTTTATGAAAACATTTACATAATTATAATTCCAACCGAAGAGGAATATATAAAGAAGGTCCACACCAAATTCATTCACTCTGATTCCTTAAAAAAAATATTATAAAAATCTGTTGAGAAACACGTGGGCTTTAAGCTGTTTTCCCTACGCCTATTTACAGAAAGATATATACAATGTGTATTCTACATAATAAGCTGGATTGAAATTTGCAATTCGGCAGACACCGACTCAAAAGTAAGAGTGATTCTTAAAACCACATGCAGTTTTAAGAAAGTTTACCATGAAAGTTTATAGTCTTAAAAAAAATATATTTTCGAAAATGACGAAATATCGATTTTGTGGGGTCTCAAAAAGAGTTTCTAAAGACAAAAAAAAAAAAAATTAAAAATTTTTTTCTTAAATCAGTCTTACTTTTTTGCTTATATGCCTTTTTGCCTACCCAAGGCATTGTAAAGAAAAAAATTGTATATGCAAAACCTTGGTTTTCGGCTTAGTAAACATCCTTTGTGTGTAGGATAGGCATAATTTTTATCCAGTTTTTTCCAATATCAGACTCAGAGAACGTCTGAAACATCAAATACAGGTTCTTAAGAGCTCAAATGAGGTTTTTATGAGGGTTTTATATTTAGAGGCCGTCAATTTGTATGGAAGGTAAAGGAAGTTTTCAATCGATTTTTTTCAATTTTAAAACTCGCGTATTTAAGATCAAATCTTATATGGGCATCTCCCAGTGGCACGGACGCGACATTCGCACGGGTTTAATGACTCGAAAAACAAAAAAAAACAAAAAGAGCCGATATGTATTTAAGTGTTCTAACGCGATGAAAGAGTGCTACATTTTATAAAAATATTGACAACATTTAGTACAAATGAGTACAAAGTAATAAGCTACCAAACAATGGAACGGACGCGACAGAAAACAAGTTTCTTTAAGCAGTGACCTACATGTTAATGAAGTTCAAAGTATAACTTTTCTTTGTAGACTTATTAAATGAAATATGAGAATGAGAAAGGTAAGAGATACTTAACCTTTTTAAATAGATATAGCACGAATACGGACGCGACATCATAGACGCGACAAATTTTTCCGACATTAGTAAAATACAGTATAGATGTTCATTATTAATTTTATTAAAATAAATTATAATAAGTTAAATTCAAGTTACATAGCATTAAAACTAATCAAAATAAAAAAAAAATAAAGTTAAAAGCTGTGAGAGTGCTTTATTTTGTTTTTCTTAACTTTTCGTGGACCTTTTGTAGAAGATGCCCATATGTAATATTTCAAGTCGTATGATTAATTTTTGTAGAATTTACAGAGATTTTACCGTTTTTAAAGTGTCGTGGATTTCATTAGATTTTTTCTCTTTTTCAACTTGATCTTTATACTGATAAAATGTGGTTTTATATTTAGATATCTCCAAAATTAAGGCCGTAATCATGTCGACAGACATACGGACATTGAAAGGGTGGAGGGGGGGGGGGGGGGGTAGCAGATAGAGTATCTCTCTTGGACCTCTACTCAGTTTTGACATGATTTTATATGGGGGGAGGGGGGTACATACAAAAGTAAACCGATCTTAACAGAACTCGCTCAGAAGACTAGGAAAATAAAGATATAGATTTGTATTAAAAATGCCCGAAATTGGAAATATTAAGTTTTCTCTATTAAGTCTCTATTAAGTTTTTAAATGATTTTGTATGGGAGGTACATACAAAAGTAAGCCGATCTTAACGACACTTATGGCATTTTCGTTTCTACCAAAAAATGTTACCCTGTCGCAGTGCAAAATGTTTTCAATGTTGCCCGCAACCCTGTAAAAGTGCATGTTTTTGCCTACTCGAAAAATGTCAACTTAAATAAACGAATATAACCATCCTTGTCTAACGCACGCATGTCATAATATTGTCGTTTTAAAAACAGCTGATATGCAGGGCATTCATCTACCCTGAGAATGTTTGCAGGGCAGAAAATGTGCCTTTTTTGCCCTCTGTGAGTGTGACATTTTAAGAAACGAACACAGAATTTACTCACCCGTTTGCACTTATTTTAGAATCGAACACGAAAAAAGGCAAGGGCAATGAAAAGGCAACATTTTTTGGTAGAAACGAAAACGCCATTAGTCTGACAGCTAACTAAATAGAGTTATAAATGTGTTTTCAAAATAAACTAAATTGGTTGGGTCTTAGGGGTGCCTCCCTTGGGCCTCTATTAAGTTTTGACATGAATTTGTGTGAGAGATGCACACAAAAGCTAGCCTAATTAAGTCAAACTCGCTCAAAAGACTAAGCAAATAAAGTAATAGATATTAAAAATGATCAAAATTGGCCAGATCATCGCGGTACCTCCCTTGGACTTCTATAAAGTTTTGAGATGATATTGTATGGGAGGAACTAACAAAAGTATGACGATCCTTACGAAACTTGGTCAGAATTCTAGGCAAAAATAGTAATAGGTGTGTATTCATACTGGTGTGTATCGAAATCGATTAGCCCATTGGGGCCCCTGTCTAGGAACTACATATATTAATTTTTTTTTTGATTTTGTATGGGAGGTGTATGCAAAAGTTAACCTATACTGTACATCTGGTGTTTCATCAATATTCCAACTTATATAAATAAAAGAGTTTTCGGAACATTTTATTTAATTTAAATTAATTAACTAGTTTTTTTTACTCTTTTTAATCGCGTTTTTATATAGAAACTAGTTGAACTACCCTGCTTCTAAAACTCTTGTTATCGAAGAGAAAACTTTCTTACTGATTATTACGGAGCACTTACGGAGCAGTAAATGTTTTTGAAACCAAATTTAATGATATAAATAAAAATAAAAAAATTTCGTCGAAATTAAGGATAGGTTTTTTGTCACTTATTTTCAAACATTGCTAAATTTTCAATATTTTTCCATATAAAATGGTTCCTTTTTCGTAAAAACTCACTTTTTGAAAATTTAAAATATTCTTGTTTATGAAAAGAAGCAGATAATATTTAAGAAATCAATAGATAAGACTTCAAATAAAATTACAAAAAGGTTTCGTTAAAATAAAAGAATAATTTTTAAAAAAATTTTTCAAACTGCTTAATTTGTAATATTTTTCCATATAAAGTTTTCCAAAAATAATTTCGTGCAAGTCCCAGTATCCTTTCTTTTTGTTATAACTTATGAAAATATGTAAATTTTTAAGTTTTAGAGTTAATATTGTTTCCAAATTGACTCAGATTCAGAGTGAAAAATTTATACAGTTGTTTTTTTAAATGAAATTAATTTCATGGAATTTTTGTGCCTTAACTTGCTGCTGGCCTGTTCAGTTCTATATTGATCAAGTTATCAGTAAAAATTGCTGATAACGCAAAATCATTTAAAAGCCAAATCAGAGACGATAGTCAAACGGATCTCTCGTGGATGGTCCAAATTCTCAACATCATAACTCAATTCATACATTTTGGCACAAACTCTTAGCTTAGCATGTGTAATACATGTATGAGTATGAGCTTGTATGAGTGCATATAAATGGCTACAACTACATTAACAAACTGAGCGTATTACCACAATAACAGCAGCAACAATAACAACAACAACAACAACAACAACAACAACAACAACAACAACAACAACAACAACAACAACAACAACAACAACAACAACAACAACAACAACAACAACAACAACAACAAAAGAACAACCATAACTCGTAATCTACGTTTAAATAAACGCAACCAGCAAATAAACCGAGGGGCACAAAAATATTTCATTTAATAAGCAAATGAGCTGAAAAATAATAAAAAAAAGAAATGGGAATAAAAGAAAAAAAAAAAAAATCAGTCTGTGAATAAAAAAAATGTGGCAGCTATGAGCGTCAGTCAGTTGGTGTTGTTGTTGACAACGATGTTGATGATGTTTATGGTGATGATGATGATGTAGTAGCGGCAAGAAGCAGTAAAACATGGCGTCATAACTGGGCGTTTTCATATAAATACTATTTAATATAATTTTATTAAGTATTTTTGTGAAGCGGGAATAAAAAAAAAAATCAAAAAAGATGATAGTTTTGGTATAGTTAGACAGCTTTTGTTTTTGTTAGATAGAATTATAGAAGTTAAATTGCAGAAGAATTTGAAAAATTCTGTTTAAAGACGGAACTAAAAGAACAAAATTGGCTGAAAATTTTTATGAAAGCGACAAATTTTTGGTCATTTGAATTGAGTTTTTCGAAATAAACTTGAAATATAAAAAACTAACGTTTTAGAAAGAAAAAAATTAACAATATTTTAATGAAAGCGATAAATTGTTGATGACTAGTTCAAAATCAAACAAAAATTTATGAAATTCAACGAAATTAGTCGATATAGCAGTTTTCAAACAAAATAAAGTTTATTTATTTAAACGAAATTAATAGATGTAACATTTTGAAAACGATAAGTTATCGATACTTGAATCGAATTATGCGAAAAATTTTAAACATTTTGCATCGTTAAAATGTAACAAATCTAAAAAACTAATGATTTACGATACACGATTTGAAAGCCTTTATATCGGCTTATATTATAGTAATCGATAATTTGGAAATAAATTATCAAAAATGTAACAAAAATTAAAAATTTTTGCAATTTAAAACAAAATTTGCAGAACAAAAGTTGCGAAATTCATGAAATCTATATTTATCGATATAATCGTTTAAGTGAACTTTTACTTTCGATAACTTAAGTAAGATTAAACTGAAAAAAATGAAATTTTTTTAAATATTTGACTCTGCAAAACTAAAATTTATCGAGTTTTTATTAAAATATTTTTGGCTTTTTTCAAAAATATCGACAAATTTAGTTTTGCAGATATATAAAAAATTTTTAATATTAACAGTTCATTTGCAAAATTTAAAATTTTACTGAAAATATTAAAATTTTTTATGTATTTGATATGCAAAACTAAAAATTTAGCGATATTTTCTATAAAAAATAAAAATATTTTACTAAAAAAAACGATAAATTTTAGTCAATCTTTTCTTGAGTTCGATAAATTATTTCAAATAATGGCTGATTAAGTAATAATAGATCGATATCACATCAAAGTATCGATTATTAATGAATTATTTCAAATGATGGCTGATTAAGTAATAATAAATCGATATCACATGAAAGTATCGATTTATTTAAGTTTTTAAAGAATTCTTGTCAGCATTGAATTCTTTTATTCTTTTCAGAAATAAAAGTGGCTAAAAATTGTCATTGTAAAAGCTTAAACAAAAAAAACAAAAACAAAAACAAATTGGCCATTTCAGCCCTTGAAATGACTTTGACCGAGCTTCTTATGATCAATTGTGTTGTGTGTGTTATTAAATGTTTGCACACAATTGACCGAGAACTGGACCTACATGTTTTATGCCGACTCCGAACGGCTAAAGTTCATGTTCTCAAGAAGCTTTACATGGCATTACTTACTCTCTGAGGTTTGCCATTGTCTGCAGAGAGGTGATGACCGATCAGAAAAATTTTTTATTGAAAAAAACTTTTCGCCGCGGCTGGGGATCGAACCCGGGCTCCGAGCATGCTAGGCCACACACTTAACCTGCATGCCACGGTCACCACCATTGTAAAAGCTTAAGAGCAATAAATTATCGATTATTTGCACTGTTTTACCGATAAGCAAAGATAACTATAAAATTCCTGCCACTTGAGTCGCAAGAAACTTTTAAAAACTAAACTAAATCGATGCTTGGATGTAAAATTGATATATTATATACTAATTATCGATAATTTGAAATTATTTATCGATTTAATGCAAAAAATTAAAAAAATGATCATTCATTTTATCAAAATGCGTTATAAAAATTTCTTTTAAATTCGAAATTTTGCGAATGTTGCAACTTGAAAGTCGATAATTGTGATAATTTATCGATCGTTTACAAAAATTTTTCTCAAAATTGTGCATTTGCAATTATAAAAATGAACTACCAATAAATACAATCAATTTTTCAAAAGAAACATTTTTCGATAAAATATTCTGAGATTTATAATCGATCATTTCTAATACTAAATATAAAACAACAAGTGAAAAAACGCAAATTTGGCTACAAAAAAGAGCAGAAAATATTGTGAGACATCAATTCAAAGACAATATTGTTATAAGACGATATTTTTATTGGAAATTGATAAATTTTATAAATTATCGATAGAAGTTATCGAAATTTAAGCTATTCAGAATTAAAAACTCCTGCAAGAAACATATTTAAAAATTATTACTAATTTATCGATTTTATAATTTAAAATCGATGACTCATCGATAATAAGCAGAAAGTAACGAATAAATTGCGTATTTTTACAATTCAACATAATATTTACTGGTCTGAAGAGAAAACACATCGACTAAAATGTTGTGAAATCTATAAATATTTGATTATTTGGGTGTTCAATAAAAAAATCGATAAAAAAATATGGCAAAAGTAATGAAAATTTCATAAATTTTATCCACAAAATTGCGCTTAATAAAATTTAGCGCAGAAGTAATAAAAATTACATCAATTTTAGCTACAGTAAAAAGCAATTCTGTATCGACATCACAATTAGGAACTGTTATAAATCGATATTGACGTTTTTAATCGATAAAATAAAACGAAACGTTTGTATAATAGTTATCGAATTATCTACAAGTTCTTCAAAAATTCATAGTTAAAATTTTTTTTGAATCCGATATTTATCGATGTCATAATCTGCAAGCTATAGTTTATCGACAAATAGCGAAAGGTTGCAGATAAACTGAATATTTTTGCAATTTTATACGAATTTAATTTGTTTGAAGAGAATTTTTAACGATTAGAATGTTATGAATTCGCTTAAAAATCAATTATTTCAGTGTTCGATAAATAATCATTTCAAAATGGCGCAAAAGTATTTGAAATTATATAAATTTGAGCTACAGAAAAAAGCAAAATCTCTCGATACTGAAATTTAAAACTAAAAGTAAGCGATATTATAATATTGAATCGATAAACTGCGCGAGAATTATCGATAATATTTTCAATTTACTATCGAATAAGCTATGATAGTTGAATACTTCCTATAAAATTCATAAATGAAATTATTTTTAATCCGAAATTTATCGATATTAGAATTTACAAGCGATAGTTTTGTCGAAAAGTAGCAAGAAGTTATCGATAAATTGAATTTAATTGAAACTTAGCGAGAAGTTTATAGATTTTGAAGCGAAATTATATCGATTAAATATTCTAAAATCGATAAATAATCGATTATTTGAGTGTTTGTTGAATAATCGATAAAAATATTGCCAAAATACTGAACATTTTATAAATTTTAGCAACATGAGAAAGAAAAATCTTTCGGAACCAACATTAAAAACTAATAATATGAAAAGATATCGAGATTTTGATTTTAATTCGACAAATTTTGTGAAACTATCGATAATTTGACAAAAGTTATCGCAAAGGTAATGAAAGTTTTAAAAAATTCCTGCCAAATGCATAGAAAGAATTTGTTGTTAATCTGAAAATTTATCGAAATTATAACTTTCAAGCGATTGTTTTTTTTTTTTAATTATCTAAAGTATTTAGATAAAACTATTTTTGTAAGAATTAACTATAAAAACAAAATCATTAAAAAATCCTTTTTTAAAGCAAAATGAATTGGATGGCCTAAAATCGATAATTAATTAATTATTTGAGATATAACTTAACTAAATAACTAAAAATTTTATAAAATTTAAGCTACACGGAAAAGTAAAAGTCGATATCACAACTGAATACAAAATTAAATCAATGAGATAATTTTATATCAATAAATTTAATAAATTATCCATAATTTAACTGCATTGTTTTAATTAATTGTGATTTCGAAATTTTTCGACATTATAAGTAACAAGCGATAATAAATCGACTATTTGAGTGTTTGATTAAAAATCAATACCAAATTCGGAAAAATCGGATTAGTTTTAAAACTTAAATAAAATTTTTATACATAAAAGAGTTTAAAATCTTTAAGAACTTAAAGGAAACGATATTTTAATTAAAAATCGATAAATTTTATTTATTTTCGATAATTTGAAAACAGTCATCGCACATGTAATGAAAGTTATAAGAAAACTCCGCAATGCAGTGCTTATTAGTATTTTGCTTTCGAAATTTATCGATATTATTAATTATAAACGACTGTTAATAGATAATTTTTGAAAAGTCACAGAAAAATGTATTTTTATCGTATTTAACTATGAAAAATGAACGCTCTTAAAATTAAAATATTGCGATTGAATGCTATGAAATAGATAATAATCGATTATGTCACTGTTTGACTAAAAATTGATACATAGTATCGCAATAGTTTTTTGAAGATTACACAAGCTTGAACTACATAAAAGAGTTTAAAACACTTTGATAACAATATTAAAAAGCAAAGAAAATTGATATTATAATTTTAAATCGATAAATTTTATAAATTATCGATAATATGCAAGTAGTAGTCGAAAAGGTAATAAAAGTAAAAAGAAACTCAAGCAAACTTTAATGTTTATTTTTATTTTTCTTTCGAAATTTATCGATATCATATAAGTATCAAGCGAATGTTAAAGTGTTAATCGAACATTTTCGAAAAGTCAGAGAAAAATTTATTTTTATCATAATTGAGTATGAAAAATTAACTATTTTTAAAAGAAAATATTGCTATCGAATGCTTTGAAATCGATAATAAATCGATTATTTGAGTACTTGATGAAAAATCGATACTAAATGTCGTAAAGGCATTGAAAATAATATTCATCTAACCTGCAGGGAGAAGTACAAATATTTCAAGATCACAATTAAAATCTCAAATAGTCGATATAATAATTTGTAAACGATCAATTTTAGAAATGATCGATAATATGAAAATAGTTATTGAAAAAATAATAAAAGTTACGATAAATTACACCAAAATGTAAAGCAAATATGCATTTTAAATACGAAATTTATCGATATTATAAGATACTAGCTACTATTAATCGATAATTTTTCTAGAGTTAAAGACAATTTTATTTTTATAACAAATTATATTGAAATTTATTACTTAAAAATGTAAATATTATTATTGAGTCTTAAGAAATCGATAATTAATCGATTTTATGAGTTCGCTGAAAAGTTGATACCAAATAGCGATATAATCATTGCAAATTTTAGCTACAGAGAATAGTAAAAATATAACGGGAGCATTATTAAAAACAAAAATAAATCGATATATTTATAGTTAGAAATCGACGATGAATTTGATAAATTATCGATAATTTTGAAATAGTAATTGAAAATGTAATTAAAATTTTAAGCAAATTCAGCAAACTGTATCGCTAAAATATTTTGTGATTAATCGATAAATTTTATGAAGTATCGATTATTTTAAAAAGGTAATTTTTGTGATAAATCGATAAATTTTATAAATGATCAATAATTTTGAAACGTTAATTGAAATGTAATGAAATTTTAAAGTGAATCCAGCAAACTGCAACGCTTAAATTTTTTTGTAAATAGTTATTGATCGAACACTTATCGATTATTGTGTACTTATAACTTATAAGCATTGATACATTGTAAATTTGCGTAAATTAAAAGCACAATTTATTATAATCACAATTGAGCATGCATGAAATGAACATCTTCAAATAAAAATATATCGATGAAGCATTATGAAATCGATAAATCATCGATTATTTGGGTTTTTATGAAATAATTAATAAAAAATATTGCAAAATTAAAACTTAATATTTCGATGTCACAATCAAAAAGTCAAATAATTCGATATTATAGTTATAAACCGATAAATATAAAAAAATATCGATAATTTTTACAAAAGTTTTCGAAAATAAAATGATCGTTTTAAGCAGTTTTGCAATATACTCAGCTAAAATTTTTTTTGAATTCGAAATTTATCGATATCAAAGCTTATTAGCGATGATATTTCGATTATTAGCAAAAATTTATCAAAATGATTTATATATTTGTAAATTTTTAATTAAATTAAATTTAAGAAAACGAAAATATATCGATTGGGACACAGATATCGATCTGTAAAATCGATCAATAATCGATTTTTTTGTTAAAAGATACTCCAAAGTGATGAAAATCTGGAAAATTTATGTTATAAAAAATAGTAGGTACAACATTTAACATCAAAATAACTTCATATTATTATTTAAATGCGATATGTTATCGATAAATCGATATATCAATACATGGATAAATCGATACATGAATACATCGATAAATCTTTATTCCAATAAATCGATACCTCGATAAACTTGTGAAAAAGAGATTACAAAAATATGAAAAATTTTTCCAACAGCTTCGATTCTGCGAGTTATTGAAAAATTTGATGGATAACTGTTGTTTGGGTAGCTAAAAAATATTACAAAATTTAAAATCGAAAATGAAGTCCGAAATGTAATAAAAAAAATGTAATGCATTCGATCTAATCGTTACGACAAATTAACATCTTGAAGTTATTTTGCTTTCTTCACTTAATAGTAAAAAATTGTTTTTGTTAAAAACCATAAAAGTCCCCACAAGCGTGTCTATAGCACAAATACACCGCAGCTGCATTTTGCAGCTCCTAACCAAGTTTTTTTTTTTTTTACAACAAACAAAAAAACAACAACAAAATAAAAACGCCCAATCAAGCGTCTTTATTAAGTGCCAACCGGAAACAACGTGTTGATAACAACAACTTGTATAACCACATTTATAAGCGCGACCGTATAACAATCATAACCAAAACAAAATCAGCAATAACAACAACAATAACAACAACAATAACAACAACAATTGTGCTATAGTTCTAAAATAAAACAACAACTAGAACATTATAACAAACAAGTAGTGTGCAAACAAAGCCTTGGCTCAGATCTCAAATCAAACTTCAAACATTTCTTCTACACTGGATAAACATGCTGAAAACCTTTTAGACGAGATTAAGATGAAAACAAAAAAACAAAAATAAAAAAAAAATGAAGACATGAAAAAACGTTTTCTTTGATTTTCTGCTCAACTATTTGAATAATTTTCACAATTTCCCACACAGCCCATACAAAATAGGTTTTTCATAAAAAACTCGAGGATCATGTTTTTCTAAGCATGTAAACGATTACCTGAAGTCTGCTTTTTAGAAATAGAACTGGCCTTGTGCTGTTTTTAAAGCATAGTTTTTGTTTAGTTTTTTTTTTTATAATTTATCTAGATATTTATTTGTATAGCGATAATATGCCTCATCGTCATTCAGGGCGTCTGTCTTACTTAGAATGCATGGTTTAATGATCCTAGACCTGTCTAAAAATAGCTCAAGTTGCAGATGTGTGTCCATGTTGTTGGCTTCATTTGCTTCTTTTGCTGCGTTTTTGGGAGCTAGCTAGACTGTAATTGTTTGAAATTTGATATTTTTCCAACAGGCTCAAAATTGTTAAATGCACGCATATATGTCCAAGTATGGGAAATATTTAACTTGGGGTTTGGGTGTGCGCGCTATTTTTAGCCCATATAATAATAAGGGTGGTTTTGCCAAGCTACTCATAGCTGAGCTGAGTTTAAAATGAACATATTTTGAAGTGCTTGAAATGCTTCCGTTGATGAGGGACAAATATTTTGGTGTTCAATAAATGAATGTGCGTTAGAAATGCGTAGAAATGCTGGAAAAAATTAAAAGCAGAAGTAGTAGATAATTTCTAATCTTTGCCAGCAGGGTGGGCTGAAAGCCTATTTCCTGTTCGAATAAACCAAGAAAAAAAAAACGAAATAAAAGAAACATTTCTGTTATAATTAAAAAGTTGTTTCTGTACTTATTCATCAGGCATTTTGGTTATAAAAAATGATATGAGCAATCCTTAAATGATTCCTTAACGATATATTTGAAACGATTATGCTATTTATGGTGAAAAAAGAGAACAATTATAGGATTCTTTGTACAGTTCTTGTAAATAGATACGGAAAAACTTATAAATCAGAATTCTAAATACAGTTAATTTTCATCAAAATCTAGTCGGTGACATGTTTTTATAACTTACCATATAAGCTCATGTCGTGCAAGACTGTCAAAACTCACAATTTTATATTTTAAAGATGACCATAAAGTAATGTGGTTGTGGACATTCACTGTTATAAAATCAAAAACTAAGGTCTTAAATATATTATGATTTAATCAATCATTCCATTATTACTTTTGATGGCATAATTTTTCTACTATTATTCGAGATATGAACTGTATAAAATGGACTCTTGGTAAATTAAAATTTTGAGTTGTGACAGTCTTGCACGAAATGAGCTATAAACGTTTTCGATAACATTTTAAAGATCATATATATTTAATAAAATTTAATAATTCTATAAATTTCGATAAGTTTGAAAAGAGTCGTACCTTCTAATATTAGAAATTTTTTTATAATTTTTTTAATCTTCTTTTAAATCATTAGAATTTTGAAAAAGTTAAACCTTCTTTTTGTAAAAAAATGTTATACTTTTATTACTTTAAGATCAAAATATCGATATATTTCGTCAGTGAGGTTACAACAAAGTTATTTTTTGATCTTGCTTTCATCAACAAAAGTTGTTATTATTTTCCTTTTTTCGCATAAATCATTTAAATTTATCGATAAATAATAGCTTATAATCTATAATTTGGATAATTTAATTTTTTTGTAGCAGTTGAAATAATATTTTATAATATAGTTGAACAAATATTTTGAAAATATCGATAACATATCGGTTGCAATATTTATCTAGTATTTATTTATTTATTCAAATAATTTTCTCGCAAAGCATATCAATTTAACCAAAAATAATCGCTTGGTCTATAATATTGATAATTTTGTTTGTGGCCAGTTGAAATAAAATGTTGAAATAAAATATGTCTTCGAAAATTTAAGAATTTGGATTGTGTTTTGAATAAAATTATCGTTTGCAAACAACGATTGAAAATAAAATTGCTACCGATAATAATTCGGATAAACACAGAGGAAAGAAAGATCCAGATGAGTTTTTTACCTGTAACCTTTAACTCGTAGAGGTACTTGTTTTCGGTAACCGTTATTTAAAATTTTTTGCACAGTATTTTTCTGTAAGAATTAAAAATTTGATCTTTCTCCAAGGTTGAATTTTAGGAAGTTTTTTAAAAAAGTGCCCAAAATGACCCATATGAGTGAGAGTCAGAGGGTTAAATTGTTCTGAAAAAATATTCCTGAAAAAATTCTATTATAGTTTTGCGAAGATAAGAACCACCTTGAAGTAAGTTTTACACATGATTTTTCATATTTTTTAATTTGATTTTTGAGCAAAGTTTTTAAATTTAAATTATTATCGTTTAGGATAGGTTTGCTTTACACCCGAGACAATTATCTCAAATAGGTCTCAAAAGTTTTAAAAAAAGTTCTTTAAAATCATGTTATCGATGACTTATTTAAAATTATGAAAGTTAATTTTTTAAAAGTAATAATAATTTGCAATAAGAATTTACCGATCGATATCGAAGAATATTATTATTATCAATAGTTGTATTTTTAAATAACAAAAGTTTTCTTAAACTTTTAAATAAATTTATTAGTTAATTTCAAAATTTGTAAATATTAATCGAAATTATTTTTCTAAAATTATTTAAATGATTTACTTATTTATTTTCGAAATTTGTAAATTTGAATGCATCGATTATTTTTAAAATACATTCAATTCCAATAAATTAAATAAAAATCCCAATTTATATTACTTCATAACTTCGATTTATCGATAAAATATTATTGATTTTTTCCATCCATGTAGTAAATAATAAATATTACAAGCAAGCCAAAGCTTGCATTTCCTATCGTTATAGTTTTTAAGTTAAACTTTTTGCGATAACTAAATTTATAGGTATCGATGAGTCCTGTTTTGTTTAATTTAATTTTATCGATAAATTAATAAATTAATTTTTTCAGTTAAGCCAAAATTTTTAACTTCAAATTTAAGAATTTTTTTTTCCTTAATTTAATTTAATAACTGATTTATTTCTTTGCAAAATTTTTTAATTAAAATCTATCGATAATTATTAAAAATATCAATAAAATAAACAGAATTTTCATTCTTCACTAATTTTTAACTTTGATTTAAATGCGATATTTAAAAATTTTTCTATTATTTGCTTCAAATGATTAATTTAAGTTTCAATATTTCTTACATCACATGTTATCGATTAAATTTTATGGATTTTTTCATGTTTATAGTTGTTAATAAACATTAAAAGCAAGCTAAAGATTTAGATTCCTATTGTTAAAATTTTATAGATACAATTTTATCGATAACTAGATTGATATAGGTTAAATAAAAAAAAAAATAGATTATAAAGGTACAATTTTATCGACAACCAAATTTATAGACATCTATAAATCCTGTTGTGTTTTATTTTATCGATAAGTTTTTATATACATACAAAGATTCTTACCTGTCATTGCCTAAATTTGTAAATTAATATTTTATCGATAGCTTGAGTTATTGATATCGATAAATTATGTTTTGCTCTATTTTATTGATAATTTGCTATATATAGTGATTTTTTAACCATAATTACCTATGATAAGTAAAATTTTATCGATGACACGATTTATTGATATATCGATTTTTACCCAAATTTTAAAACAAATTTTAATCGTTTATGCTTTATCAGTCGCATCGATTTGGTCAAGTTTATATGTTTTCGGTCAGGCTGATATAATATTTCAAGTTCAAGGCTAAATATATAATTGCAAGTTATCGAAAATGTTTTTTTTATGCATTATTTGTTTTTATATTTTTTATAAAATTAATTTAGTCTCGCTGACACTTTGTTCGTGATATGATATCGCATGATAATGACCGTTAATTGTTATCGATTAATTTGTATTTTTAGTTTTTATCTCGTATGCTACCTATGCAACAGAATTGTCTTATGTTTTCGATAACACATTATTGTTCATATGCTATTGATAATGCATATAAGACTAAATGGCATCGATAAATTTCATAATCGCACTAATTTAATGTCACTAGAGTTAAAAAATTATTCCTTCACAATATTTGGCTTAATTTTGAACTATCGTTACAAGTTGAGAAGCAAAATGTTATCGATAACTAGATTTATTGATATTGATTAATGCTGTTTGGCTTAATTTTATCGATAATTTGTTTTAGATAGCAATATTGATAACACATAAAATATGACATGATATCGATAGCATTTCATTTTCGCAAAAATTTCATGTCACTAGAGTTAACAAAAATTTAATCAATTATAATTGGTGCTTTCATATGTACTTATAGATACAATTTGAAAAGTAAAATGGTATCGATAAATCGATATTTTGATATCGATTAATGCTGTTTTGCTTGATTTTATCGAAAAGATGTTTTGAATGGTGATTTTTATTCAATTTAACAAAAGTTATATCGTTATCTATCTGTATCTATCATACCAACTTGGTCAAGTTTTATATGCTATCGATCTTATATGTCATTTAATTGATGTCATATAAAAGATGACATGATATCGATATTACATTATCGAAAAAAATTCCATATCAATAGTTTTAATAATAATTTTATTCATCACAAATTTTTGTGATATTGTATGTCAAATGTTAAACATGAAATATATTAATGCTTAAAAGTTATCGAAAATAATTTTTTTTATTTTCGATTATTTAATTATTCTTAAATGAATATATTTTTTATTCATGATAATATTAGTGAATATTTCTAGCTGACACTTTCTTCGTGATATGAAATCGCATGATAATACCTATTGCTTTCGATTAACCTGTGTTTCCAGTTTATACCTCGTATACCAGCTATACTAACAAGTTTTTGTTAGTTATGATAACAAATAATTATTCATATTTTACTGAAAACACATGATAGATGACATGATATCGAGAACATTTCATTATCGGCAGAATTTTATGTCATAAGTGTTAAGAAAAATTTATTCCATCGCAATTTTTGGTTTAATTTTCACTTATCGATAAACTTTGATAAGCAAAATGTTATCAAATTTGCTCAAAATGTGCTCAAAATTGTTGTTTGTTTTCGATCACACACAATTATTAAAATTTTACAGATTGCACATAATGTAAGACATGATATCGATAACATTTCACTATCGCAAGAATTTTATGTCACAAGAGCTAACAAAAACTGATTTCTTCACAATATTTGATTTTATTTTCACTTATCGACAAAGTTTGAACATGAAAATTTTATCGATAACTCGATTTATTGATATAGATTAATGTTGTTTTGCTTTATTTTATCGATAATTTTTTATAAATAGCGATTTTTTAACCCAATTCTAAAAACTAATTTTTATCGTTATACTGTTTCGATAATATCGAATTGGTCAAGTTTATGTGTTATCGATCATACTGATTTTATCTGCCAAGAATATGTTTAACAATTTGAAGTTATTAAAAAGAAATCTTTTTATAAAATGAGTAAAAATTTCTCGCTGACACTTTGTTCGTGACGTCATAGCACTTGATATCGGCTACTGTTATCGACTAATCAATGTTTCGAGTTAATCCTTCGTATGCTACTAATAGAACTAATTTTATTCTAGCTTTAACACATAAGCGACATTTTGCGATAACACATAAGACAAGCCAAAATCAACTTATCGCTAACATATAATTTTCAACATGTTACTGTTAGCACATAATAGATTACTTGATATCAATAAAATTTAATTTTCGATAGAATTTTATATCAACATGTGTACAAAATTCTTATTATCACAATTATTCTTTTATATCGTTTCTAATCCTGCATGTTATGCGATAAAATTATGCCAAAATCCTTAAAGCTACTCAACTCACCTTATCTATCACCTAAATTATCAATCCTTCTCCTCACTGAAATTTCTAATATTTTTCTACTACTTCCAACTTTCATTGCAGAGGCGGCTCCCACATGGTCGATCACTCTTCAGCCTCGGCGGGCTTAAATCTCAGCGCGCTCTCGCATCACAATGCTGCGCTAACGCATCATAGCAGCAACAACAACAGTCACAGCAACAGCAACAACAACAGCCTTGCTGCACTGGCCCACAACTCGCTGCACTCATCCTTCAACGATTCAGCTCTGAATCTATCTAGTCGCTCCTCGCTAAACCTGAGTCAAGATAATTACAACTATTTGGTGAAACGAGAGTTGGATCTAAGCAGCTCCGCTGGTGCTGCGCAGCAGCTACATGCAGCCAATGCCGTACACAATTTCATGCCATCAACACATCACCAGCAGCATCATGACACACGCGTGTCCAGCACACGCAACGATACAGCGCACAGCAAGAACAATGCCGACTTTGATGATGCTATGGATGGCGATGGCTCTTCGTCACCACGTAGTGCCGATGAAGCATCCGTGCGTAACACTGGCGCACTTAGCTGCTCCGACGAGGTTGAAGAACTGGATGCCATTGATGCAGACTTTCCGTATCCGTTAATTTTAGACAACTCTACAACGCCGCCTGGAGGTGTTGGTGCTGCTGGCATAGGCAATGGTGGCAGTGTTGGTCTTAAACGGCGTCGCAAAGATATAAACGATGGTGTCGATGCTGATGACGATGACGATGAGGAAGACGATGATACCTATGGTGGTCAGATGTTGCAGCAACATCGTCATCTGCGACAGCTAAATGGGCTGGACATGCCGCCACCACAAACGGTGCGCGAGGTATTAAATTCGAAATTTTGTGGCTTCATTTCGGCCAAATTGAATAGCATGGAGGATACCGAAGCAGATAATCTGATGAATAAGATACTCATGTTGCTGGTGCAGACGCAAGGCAATGCATTGCTACAGGAGGCCAACAAATGAGTTGCTTGTGATAGTGGCCATAACAAATATGAGATTAAAATATAAGCTTAGAAAAACAAGGGCGGGGGATAAGTAAATAAATAAGCTGGAAAAAGGGTTATTTTAAGTGGTTTTCATTGCTATATTTATAAAAGAGAAAAGAAATTAATTTTGTTGTATTGCTTAGTTTTTAAGAAATACAAAAAAAAAAAAAACTAAAAAGCACACAAAAGTCAAAAGCTTTAACTGATGCTTTATTACATAAGACTGGCCTTGATTGCGCCCGCATAAAAGACAACACATAGAATGCCAAAATTAGTGCCATACCAAAAACAAAAAAATAAAAAACAGAAATTTATGAACATTTATTTAAGTTACCAACAAAAGCTTCAAACTGTATAAACTTTATTAAAAAGCATCAAAAATTACTTTTAAGTTAACTTTAAGTTTTTTCTTGCTCTCCTAGTGACTTGGATTAGCCGAGATAAATGAACAGAACTTGCCAAAATGAACAACAAAAAAAAAAAAAAAAGCCAAACAAACTCAAGTTTGCCATATTTTTTATTTTTATTTTAAAAACAAAAATTATTATAATTCTTTTATAACTTTTGAGATTTTCTTGTAAAGATTTAAGCTTTTTAAGCTTTTTCTGTTGCGCTTTAATGCATTTACAAACAAGATCAACAGCACAATATAACCAAAAAAACTTATAGAAATATGTTTTATGAATAAATTTATTTTATTTTTTTCTTTTCAATATTTGAATTTATTTTTCAACTAGTTAAGTTATGCTGAATTAGTTAAAAATTCACAAACTATTTTTTTTTTTTTGTAAATTTTAGTTTTAATTATATCATTTTATATGTAAAAAGTTAGAAGGATATAATTTTTATTTAATAAAATTGTTTAAAAAATTCATAAAAAAAATGTTGAAGTATTTTAATATTTTCAATGAATTCTTTTATTTGTATGTTTATTAATTAAATGAATTAATTAAAACATAAAACACTTTTTCAGGAATTCATTTGGATATTTATAAAATAAACATTTAAAATTAAGCATCTGCCAATCACAAAGGTCTATCCCAGTAAAAAATATCATTTGTTTAAAGACTATTAATAATATAAATAAAAGTATTAAGGCAGTATTTTAGTCTGGAGGTACAAATTTTGGGTGTTTTTTTAAATTCGATAAAATTTTTTTTAAGAATAACAATAAAAAAAAAGAAAATAAAAAAAACATTTTAAGATTGAAAAAATTACAGGTTGATAAAATGAGGTGGTGAAAAATAAGACCCTTCTTAATATAATTCCAACCCTTCTGGTGATCGAAAAAAGAAAAGAAACAGGATTCCTAGTTATCTGAACTACTGCATTAAATAAAAACCTTTTTTACAAAATGGCGGTCAAAATAGTAGAGAACAAAATATTATATAAAATATTATTCTATATAATCATAGAAGGATATATAAAGACGGGCCACTCCAAATTTCAAGTAAATCGAATTATTATAACTTGAGAAATCACGTCGGACGTAAAAGAAAAAGTTGTTTCTAGAAAAACGCAACATTTTTAAAAATATTCTTAGTTTTTTATCGAATTTAAAAAAAAATCACAACAAATTTGTACGTGTATTCTGCAATACTGCCTTAATTCCTTCTTATAGGTCAGAAGAAAAAAAAGCAGCTTAGAAGAGGGCTCAAAACTGAATTGAGATCCTTACTAAATTTCATTGCGTAATCATGGAAGATCAAATTTACTGGAAAGTGCATTTCAAGCGTGAACATGAATATTATACTGTGGTTTAAAAGGGTGACCGTTTCAAGCGAAAAAAGCGAAAGGCAGAAATGCGTGAGTGCGAGAAAATTGAGTTTCATGGATTGGCAGGAATCAGACTCGAAAAGATAAGTCATCTGGCCGATGGTTTTAAGACCGAAGCTTCTTCTTGAATGGATGAATATGGGAATCTACACAGAGAAAAATAGTGCCACATAAAATCTATAAGATTTCTTCTTAAAACGTATTTAGAACAAATAGCATGAAAGACAAAAGAGGAGAGGTATTTTTTTAGAAGAAATCTTCTTGTTTTTCACCAGCAAATCTTCTAAAATTTATTTAATAAGATATATTCTCAATTTCTTCTGAAATCCATTTTTTCAAGACTTTCCATAAACAAGAGGCCTGAAAGACGAAAGATGAGAGATATTTTTTAAAAATAAATTTTCTTGTTTTAAAGTGAAAATCTTCTTAAATTTATTTAATAAGATATCTTCTTAATATCTTCTAAAATGCATATTTTCAAGACTTTTTTTTCAAGTGCTAGACTTCATGTAACGTTTATTCGTTATTTCTTATTTATTTATGCCATATTGAGAAGAAAAGCAAATCATGTAGTAAAATTTGTTGCTTCGTGAGATTTTTTCTAAAAACAAAAATCAAGAAGGAAACCTAGTTCCTGTATAAGATTTCTTCTTAAACAAAATCAAGAAGAAAACCTAGTAGCTGCTTGAGATTTCTCGCTGACAACACCACCGCCAAGAGAGATAATCTTCTGGAATTCTCAACTATGTATGACAACGTTAAATTTACGCTGCCCTACTATAACAAGGTTTTAACAGCTATAGTTCGGCTTAAAAACAACAAAACCGCAGGAGCCGATGGTGTACAGACAGTTTAAGCAGTTAAAGAACGGAGGCGAAGTTATGTTTAAATGCATTCACAAGATTCTATGCATAATACGGTCGAAGGATTGCATTCCAGACGACTGAAATCTTAGTGACCTCTGCCCAATCCTCAAGAAAGGCGATCCCTCCATTTGTGCCAACTACCGTTGGATAAGCCTTCTTAATATCGCATATATAGGGTGCTCACAGTTCTGTATTATCTGCTCTGTTAACTTTGCCGTCTATTAACTTTAGAACATTTTAGCTTGTGTTAACTTTGATTGTTTTTGTTTTACGTACAAACTTGAGATACCACTTGTTGCTAAAGTTATCTCACTTCTGCTCATGTCTTTCTTTTGTGTTAATGTGGTATCACTAATCAGCTGATTTAATTTTGTTGCAAAAAATGGAAGAAGAATGGATCGTCGAAGAAGTAAGTACATTTTTCCATTATTCTTCGTTTCCGTTCATTCGAGGCATGTTATTGAACAAATTTCAAATTTTTGAAAACTATTTGCAATTTAGCTCCAAAAAACAAAAAAAGGTGCTCACAGTTCGATTGAAATATCTTTCTACAGTTGCCAGGTGTTAACTTTAGAAGCAAACTGTGAATTCCCTAATAAGGTCCTGTCGAGCATATTAAGTGTAAGAGCCCTTCGTCAACCAACTGATTTAACCTTATCAGAGTGGCTTCAGACCTGATAAGTCCATCATGGACTACATACTTACGTCACGACAAATCTTGGAGATGACCCTAGAAAAAAATTCGACACGCATCATCTTTTTGTCGATTACAACGCTGTCTTGGATAGTCCAATAAGGATTCACCTACACTCAGAAAAAAGTTTCTCGAAATATGATAAAAAAGGCATAATTTTTAGAGAAAAATGGTATAGACTTTGCTCCAGAGAATGGTTTTCTCTAAATGTGATCCTAAAAACTTCTATGAAAATGAGAAATACATAAAAATATATCGTTTTTAAAGAGAAATGCATTTTATTTTTGAAAAAATATTGGTTTTTATTGAAGAAAATACTTCTCATAGTGAATTTTTTATGAAAATATTGGAACACTTTTTCATTTTCAATACATTTTTCTCTATAAATAGGAATTTTTTTTGTGCGAGAAAAATACTTATCATTATTAGAGACATTGAAGTAATTCCATTTCCCACAAGTGAAAAAATATTTCTTCGAAAATGTGAAAATTTAGTCGAATTGAAGAAAATTTTATTTGAAAAAGAGAAAATTGCTATTATCGAAAATAGAGACATTTTTTATCGAGGAAACATGGTTTTTTTCTGAGTGTATGTCACCTTTATTACAAAATGTCTTAATTTGATATTCCTACACAACTAAAACGTCTTTGCAGGATGATACTGAGCAAAACCGACATTGCATCGAAAATTGGAAAGGATCTCTGACCTCCGTTCGATGCCAAAAGAGAATTCAGAAATGGTGATTCCTTATCGTGAGACTTTTTTAATTTAGTAATGATGATCTGGGATGTTCTGCTGGTGTATCCTGATGATATTGACATCATTGGATATAATACGCGTGAAGTCAGTGCAGAGATCTCCAGACTAAGAAAAAATCAAGTCGAATGGGTTTCGAAAGGAACGCAGATAAATCGAAGTATCTTGTGTCAACAAACAAATAATTCCAGCGTCTTGAAAACCACGTCACTATTGACGACACCTCTTTTGAGGTTGTTAAGGACTTGAGGAAACCGATTTGCCTACCTTTGTCCACTTTTTGGCCTAAAAAATACCTGATTGTCAACCTATTTCAAAAATTTAACCATATCCTAATAGACGAAACTTGAACTTTACCCACCGTACAGTGGCGACAACATAAATGGCACGCTCACACTATTTAAAATTCTTGTTCGAAAATTGAGTGTTAAAATTTGGAACTGGACATTCTCTTTCAGATTTTATGATATGTAGCATTTCACCATTCTAACGGTATAAAATCTAATCTATAATCTATACTAAGCTTACTTGTGACTAACTGTTTGATCTAAGGCGACTAAGCAGGAGGCAAAATAATAGCACGCTTTGTGATTATTTCCATTTTCACGAACTTTTTTAACCTAAAAATTTAGATTATCAGATGTAAGTTGGTGAAATAGATAGACTTTTAATAGTTCGTGAAAAAAGAAATGGTTCAGTTTTAATATATTTGAAATATGAAACGAGGAAAACATGCTACCGTGAATTTTAAGATTCACATCTTTGGATAAAGATGCCAACAGTTGGAAAAACATATTGTGGAACGATGAATCGAAGTTTAATCGCTTGAGTTCAGATGGAAAAATGTATATTCGACGCAATGTCAATCAAGAGTTTAATCCGAAGTATGCGTAAAAATCTGTTAATCAAAGTGGAGGGTCTATTCTTTTCTTCTGGAGGGAAGCCTTTTTCTGGTATGACATTGGGCCGATTCATCGCATTCAAGGAATAATGAATCAATTTATGTACAAAAATATCCAATATTTTCCAAGCATACTTCAAACTCTGTAAAGCAGTTTCTTGGAAGTCAGAAGGTAGATGTTTTAGGTTGGCCAGCACAGTCGCAGAATCTCAACCCGATTGAGAACCTGTGGAACGATGTGGATCGACGAATTAACCGTTCATTAGCTACCTTTTTGGACCAACTTTGGGCTCAAGTCCAAAAAGCTTGGTATGAAACTACTTTGGATCGATGTCAAACCCTAGTATCATCTATGGATCGACGTTGCCAGGCTGTTATTAAACTGAATGGCTTTCCAACAAAATATTGATTACAACAGTAAAGTTATTGTTTCCTTAAAGTCTAGTTTTTTAATAAAGATATGGATTTTTAAAAGTGTGCTATTTATTTTGACTTTTAATTATTGATCTTTAGTCACAAAAATTGTTTTAAATTGGCTTCTTATAAAGATTTTAAGCCAATTTGGACATCAATAAAATTGGCAATTTAGGAGATACAAAAAGTTGAAAAAGGAAATAAATCACTTGAAGTTAAACTCTGTTTTTTCGTCAAGATGCCAAACGATTAAAATCGTGCTATTTATTTTTTCGCCACTGTATATATCGTTTGAGAGAACTTGAGAAAGCTGTGTGTATTTACTCTGCAAATACAACTTTTTTTGTAATTTTTTCGACTTTTTCTTACTTTGGCGATTTTTCTATACACTAAATTGTATAGAGACCACAATACTTCCGCATGAGTTCATACAAAATATTTATTAACAATTCAAACGCAATTTATTTTTTTTTTAAATCGGTCTGTAAATGACAAAGTTCTTCAACTTTTCATGAAAAGAGATTTTTAACCGTAAGTCCAGATGTTGGAGGTGCCCGGAAAATTTTAAGTATAGAACATTCTTTAACTCGACAAGACCTTCCAGAAAAATAATATTATTTTCCAGGGATTTTAACTTCGTTCAATTTTATCGCACCGTGTAATTATTGTCAAGAGGTATTACTTTGGGCTAAGTACAGGTAATTAGGAAGCAGAGCTCTCTCCCGACCAACAAAACTCACGCTCTATAAGTCAATAACCATCCTACTATACGCATCACAAACCTGGACGTTGAGCAGCAGTTTGGGAGCCTCTAGAGAAAAATCATTCGCAATATCTATGGTCCAATCTGCGTCAATGGCGAGTACCGAATAAGATGAAACCACCAGCTGTATGAGCTATATGCCGACATCGATATAGTCAAGCGTATTAAAATAGAGCGGCCTTTTTGGCTAGGTCACGTCTAGAGAATGAACGACGAAGCTACAGTGAAAAATTATTCGATTCGGTACCCAGCGGCGGCCAATGCAGTCGAGGAATACCGCATCTCCGTTGGAAAGATCAAGCATTGGATAATCTGACAAAGCTTGGAGTTTCCAACTGGCGGTTGTAAGCGCCATCTTTATCCACCGAATATTCCTTTCAAGGCCTAAAATTTACAAATATTCTTATTATATACATAAGTCTTCATAGCATTCCCCTTAAAATTCGCGAAATCCTTCTTAACAAAACAAACTAACCAGAAAAAAAAACAAACCAACAGAGCTCATAAAATTTTTCCGCATCATGCTCCTTAAAATTACGCATACAATGAAAACATTAATCATAGTGAACATGATTCTCCCAAAACCAGTCATTGACCTTTTGCATTTATTTACAAAAACAACAAATAAATTTATATAAACCTCATACCAGTTACCACCACCAAGCCATGCAATTCTCTGCCAAGGTTAATAAAATAAAAACTGCCACATCAGGTTAGTTATCACAGCGGAAAAAAACCTTTAAGTATTTTCTCATAAAACTGCTGCGTAACGCATTTTTGCAATTTCCGACACCAAATACTGCTCTAGCCAAAGTAACCTTTATCATATATCCTTACTGCATGTTGTTGAATCCTAGCTGCTATGCGTACTCATTGAATTTTTATATTTAAGCTATAGCACCGCACGCATGCGTGCTACACATTAAGCAGGTAGCAAACGTCATCGAATCCCGCATCAGCCTAGCTGATTTGAAAACTAGGGGATGTTTTCTGCCGACTGGCTGTCTGCGGGCTAAATTTAGAATAAAGTCTGTTCATCATCATTAAATCTCGTTTGGCTGCTCTAGCCATTCATAGCATTTATTATTATTTGTAGCTGAGTAAATTTATGGCTCGGAAGTTTATGCTTAACGAGTGTGTTGCTGATAATGGTCGAATGCGTCTTTTGCTGTCCCAACGAAAAATGTTGGTAAAATTACATACTCGTAGACACAGATTGCTGCATAATTGTTACGTTGTTTTGTGCCGGCGTGCATGCCATTGATTTTGATTTTTTTTTGTTTTGGTACATCTGGTTTTTATTGTCGTTACTTTCTTGTTGCATGCATTCGTTTCTGTTGCTACTTCATCATCTTGGAGTGATCTTGAGTTGTTTGTGTTGGTCGTCTGTTGTTCGTTGCTTGTCAATGCTTAATTGCATCTTTCTATTTTTGGCGCATGCGTTGTCGTCTGTTTGTTTGTAGAGCTCACATCCTGCATTACAGCCAGAATTTTGCCTGACATCTGCCTAACTTGCGAGTCTTTATTTTATGTCACGGTCTAAATTTCTTTCAACCATGTTTGCTTGCAGCTTCCCTTGATTTTGTTTTTAGACTGTTTGACATGGTGTAGTACGAGTCCTTTTGTACATATGTTTGTTGGTGGTTGTTGTTTGTTTCTTGCTAACACGATCTACCCTTAACGTCTTTCACAACTAGTTGAAATTCAAAAAGCTTATCCAAACCACACGTTTTGGCATCTTAACGGACAAATATGCGTCACCCTTCATTTAAAAATGTTTTGATATACAAAACGATGGCTTATGGAGGTTAAAAACAAAATATATTTTTTAACTCTTCTGGCTTTAAGAGATCTAATGCTAACCCTTATGTCATATTGTGTGACTTTTATAAATGTCTGGACCAACTTTGGACTTTTAAGGGTGTGCGTGTAAAAATGATTAAGATCACCATGATTAAGATCAAATTTCCATTAGGCTAAGACGCAATTCAACATTTTTTTAATTTTTTATACAGTTTCGATCGAAGTTTACAAAATTTGTGAATTTTATCAATAAGAAAATTACTACAAAAAAATTTTACAAAATCCGTCGAAACGTATGCATCTAGGTGATATTTACTTACGTGGTACTTATTATAACAAAAAGTAAGTTAATCTTAAAAAAAAAGTATCCAATATCAAGTATCAAGTATCAAGTATCAAGTATCAAGTATCAAGTATCAAGTATCAAGTATCAAGTATCAAGTATCAAGTATCAAGTATCAAGTATCAAGTATCAAGTATCAAGTATCAAGTATCAAGTATCAAGTATCAAGTATCAAGTATCAAGTATCAAGTATCAAGTATCAAGTATCAAGTATCAAGTATCAAGTATCAAGTATCAAGTATCAAGTATCAAGTATCAAGTATCAAGTATCAAGTATCAAGTATCAAGTATCAAGTATCAAGTATCAAGTATCAAGTATCAAGTATCAAGTATCAAGTATCAAGTATCAAGTATCAAGTATCAAGTATCAAGTATCAAGTATCAAGTATCAAGTATCAAGTATCAAGTATCAAGTATCAAGTATCAAGTATCAAGTATCAAGTATCAAGTATCAAGTATCAAGTATCAAGTATCAAGTATCAAGTATCAAGTATCAAGTATCAAGTATCAAGTATCAAGTATCAAGTATCAAGTATCAAGTATCAAGTATCAAGTATCAAGTATCAAGTATCAAGTATCAAGTATCAAGTATCAAGTATCAAGTATCAAGTATCAAGTATCAAGTATCAAGTATCAAGTATCAAGTATCAAGTATCAAGTATCAAGTATCAAGTATCAAGTATCAAGTATCAAGTATCAAGTATCAAGTATCAAGTATCAAGTATCAAGTATCAAGTATCAAGTATCAAGTATCAAGTATCAAGTATCAAGTATCAAGTATCAAGTATCAAGTATCAAGTATCAAGTATCAAGTATCAAGTATCAAGTATCAAGTATCAAGTATCAAGTATCAAGTATCAAGTATCAAGTATCAAGTATCAAGTATCAAGTATCAAGTATCAAGTATCAAGTATCAAGTATCAAGTATCAAGTATCAAGTATCAAGTATCAAGTATCAAGTATCAAGTATCAAGTATCAAGTATCAAGTATCAAGTATCAAGTATCAAGTATCAAGTCTCAAGTCACAAGTCTAAAGTCCCAAGTCTCAATTCTCATTTCTCAAGTCTCAATTAACAAGTCACAAGTCTCAAGTCCATTTTGATTTGAATTCTTTCATCAAAAATCTTGACTTGAATGTTTTATTTTGAATTATGAATTTTGAATTTTGAATTTTGAATTTTGAATTTTGAATTTTGAATTTTGAATTTTGAATTTTGAATTTTGAATTTTGAATTTTAAATTTTGAATTTTGAATTTTGAATTTTGAATTTTGAATTTTGAATTTTGAATTTTGAATTTTGAATTTTGAATTTTGAATTTTGAATTTTGAATTTTGAATTTTGAATTTTGAATTTTGAATTTTGAATTTTGAATTTTGAATTTTGAATTTTGAATTTTGAATTTTGAATTTTGAATTTTGAATTTTGAATTTTGAATTTTGAATTTTGAATTTTGAATTTTGAATTTTGAATTTTGAATTTTGAATTTTGAATTTTGAATTTTGAATTTTGAATTTTGAATTTTGAATTTTGAATTTTGAATTTTGAATTTTGAATTTTGAATTTTGAATTTTGAATTTTGAATTTTGAATTTTGAATTTTGAATTTTGAATTTTGAATTTTGAATTTTGAATTTTGAATTTTTAATGTGAAAGTTTCAAATTTCAATCCTTATGTTTTGAATTTTGAATTTGGATTTTTATTTTGTATTTAGAATTTAAAATTTAAAATTTTGAATTTACAATTTGGAATTTTGAATTCTGAATTTAGAATTAAGAATTTTGTTGAGAATTATGTTGAGAATTGCATTTTGAGTCTTAAATTTTGAATTTTGAATTTTTTAATTTTGAGTTTTGAATTTTGAGTTTCGAATTTTGAATGTTGAATTTTGTGTGTTGAAATTTGTGTGTATAATTTTAAATTTTGAATGTTGAATTTTAAATTTTGATTTCTGAATTTTCAATTTTATAGTTTGAATTATGAATTTAGAACTAAGAATTTTGAATGTTGGGTTTGAATTTTAATTTGAATTTTGAATTTTGAATTTTGAATTTGGAATTTTGAATTGTGAATTTTGAATTTTGAATTTTGAATTTTGAATTTTGAATTTTGAATTTTGAATTTTGAATTTTGAATTTTGAATTTTGAATTTTGAATTTTGAATTTTGAATTTTGAATTTTGAATTTTGAATTTTGAATTTTTAATGTGAAAATTTTAAATTTCAATCTTTATGTTTAGAATTTTGAATTTGGATTTTTAAATTTTGTGTTTAGAATTTAAAATTTTTAATTTTGAATTTACAATTTTGAATTTTGAATTCTGAATTTAGAATTAAAAATTTTGTTGAGAATTATGCTGAGAATTGTATTTGAAGTTTTAAATTTTGAATTTTGAATTTTCAATATTTTAATTTTGGGTTTTGAATTTTGAGTTTCGAATTTTGAATGTTGAATTTTGTGTGTTGAAATTTGTGTGTTTAATTTTAAATTTTAAATGTTGAATTTTAAATTTTGAACTCTGAATTTTCAATATTATAGTTTGAATTTTGAATTTAGAACTAAGAATTTTGAATGTTTGGTTTGAATTTTAATTTGAATTTTTTATTAAGTGTTTAATTTTGATTGTGAGTTTTTAGTTTTTAATTTGCAATTTTCAAGTTTCAATTTAAAATTCCATCTAAATTTTAAATTTTAAATTAAAAAAAAATTAAATAAATTTTAAATTTTAAAATTTCAAAATTTTAAAATTTAAATTTTTATTTTAAATTTAAAATTTAAAATTTAAAATTTAAAATTTAAAATTTAAAATTTAAAATTTAAAATTTAAAATTTAAAATTTAAAATTTAAAATTTAAAATTTAAAATTTAAAATTTAAAATTTAAAATTTAAAATTTAAAATTTAAAATTTAAAATTTAAAATTTAAAATTTAAATTAAAAATTTAGATTTTTAAAATTAAAATTAGAGTTAAAATTAATTTTAAATTTTAAGTTAAAATTAAAAATCATCTCAAAATTAAATTTGAAATTTTGGAAATTCAGGTCCAGAATTTCATTCAGCTGGGCTTGTGTGTTTCTGATTAACTTTGATTCCAAGTTGACGTTTTCATTTCTGAAAAGTTGAGACAAAGTACCTTAAATTTTATCAACCAATACCTGAACAGTTGTACTGACCGCTGCCAAAATAAAATATTTGCTGAAGAGTATTCAGCTGTTCTGTTCAGTACGCTGAATGTGCCCATTGTATCATGTTGTTTGCTTGTGAGCGCTCTCTTCTTTGTATTTTTTGACAGAATAAAGAAGTCGACAGATACTTTTATACTACATGACTTATTGTATGATGGGCTTGTACCACTTTTGAAGCCAAATTATCCAGGGATCTATAGATGTGATCTTTAAAGATTTAGAAATTTGTAAATGCTATTGTTCGTCAGCTCCTCAAATATATTCCCTGGAATTTCCCATCATCCTGATCGTTGTTTTTTTTTATGTTATCTTGTTTTAGAAAGTGTCCCTACAGAGCATTTGCCCTCTATGAATAGAGAGTAGAGAACACTTTGAACACATCCTTGAAGAAATAAAACAAAGCAATTATTATATTTTTTCCTGTCACTATTGCCACCCTAACTTTATTGCTGCAATCCTACACATTTTACATTTGTTTTTTTTTTTAATTATAAAAAGCATTGTGAAATATAAATAAATATAGTTTACAAATAAAATCAATTAAAAGCTCTCAGCCCAGAAACCTGTTGCACCAACACATAATTTTCACTTATGATAAAAAATTATTGTTGTTGCAATTGAGTCCTTTTCCTAATTATATATGACTAAACAATATATAAGTATGTTTATGAAACAATGCTTTTTCTTGGTTTTTCCAATTTTTTTTTGCTTTCTACGGAGACTTCGACCTCGACTTTGACTTCTTGTCATCTGGTGTGAAGGAACCACTTTGTTGATGCACATAAGCCTGCTCGGCACACAATTCTTCATCGGTAAACTTGGGGCCCTCCAGTTCGCTGGCTTCGCAAAGCGATGTTAGTTGATTGCGCAGCCTTCGTATGACTAGTCTTTGCTTGCGTCGCACATCGCCCATGGCACGAAAATCGCGCTGTATGCTCGGCAACTCTTCGTTGCAGCAATTATCTTCGGCACCTTCAAAAGCTATTTTCTCCAGCTCGAGTAGTAAATTATAGCGTTCTTCCGGCGCTGCGGCCATTATTTGGCGTAGACGAAATTGTATGCGTGCAAAGTGTGTGGTTAGCGAAAGAAATGCCTTCTGCAGACCCATAAATTCGTTTTCCATCTTATTCACATACTCGATATTCTTGACATTGTGCAGTGCTGGGAACCAGATATATGGTAAATGACTGGTATTCTGATCAAAGGTGTGGGCGCCTTTGAAGAATGATTCCTCATCGCATGCTTTTGAAGACTTGCCAAGTCCTTGAGAACTGACTGTGCTTGGTTGTTGACTTACCGGGCTATACTGTGAGTCCGATTCCTCCTCATTTTGAGGTTTCGATTTCTTGCAGCACTTCATTTGAGTGGCTTATTAAGTGGAGCCAGCCGTTGAGAGGATAGGAATTTTCGTTTTAGAGGAAAGAGTTTTGAAAAAAAAATAAACTATTTTTGAATTTTGAACTTTTGACCGAAAAAGACTAGAGTATAAAAAAAAAATTTATAAAAAATACATTTTTGGAAGCAGTGTGAAAGCAAATTTTTTTTACATTTCTTTTTAACCTTATTTCTACCTCATACTGACCACATCTAGAGTCCTTGATGAAAATGTATATATTTTTTCAATGCGTGGTAATCTGCTTTAGTGTCATGGACTCACATGCAACAAAATAATACCGTAAACAATGCAACACAAACAACTACATGCGCGGTAACAAGCTTTGTCGTTAAGTTGGCTGGGCAGAGAAAAAAAAACTTTCTAGCATTACCTGCGAGGTCGTTTTGTTTTGGTCAGCTCAACAATGCGTTTATTTCATTGTATTGATCACTCACTCACTCACTCACTCGTCGCATGCGATTACATGGCATTGGGATTATTTTGTGTGGGTTGGGAATTATTTATGTTGGATGTTGCGGTTTTTTAGTTCGCAACATTTCACACAAATTAAAAGCAAAATTAAGGCCAGATTCGAACTTTGTAAATCCAGCAGAAAAACCATGTCTGTCAGATTTATTTAGTTTGTTTATTTTTTTTTTAATTTTGTTTTCTTTGAATGCCAATGAAAATTCCTTCACCAAATATGTTAAAAAATGTGACATACACACTTTTTTTAGAACAGAAATGCTTACAAAAACAACCTTACAATTTAACTTGAGCAAATTTTTGCAAGTAGTGTGTTTGTGTAAAATTAAAAAAATACAAAAAAAGTAACGAAAATAGTATTTAAAAATGTTAAAAATAAGTACAGTTTGTTGCTGTTACAGATTACTCTTTTTTTGTTGAAATTGTATCTCTTCCATGTGAGCCTTATTCAACTGCAATAATTTTTTTTTGTCCACATTTACACACAAAATCATACAAGTTACTGTTTAAGTTGTTATGGAAATGCTTCAATAAAATCTAACCGTAACGAGCTGTGTGTCATTTAAGCAACATTGTGCCGGAAGGGGTTAAAATGCCACACACTCAACATAAGCCTTGTAATACATAAAGTCACACATAGAAAAATGATGACAACAGTACTGTTAATGTCACAAAATTTACTGTTTGTTGTTGTTGTTGTTGTTGTTGTTGTTATTATTGCTTCTATTATTGTTATTATTGCTGTCACACCGGCCGGCATATTGCGGTAGGTTAAGCACTGTTATGCGCTCTCACGCCATGTCATGCCACGCACGCTGTCTTGTTCTGATTTTCTATTGAGCAACAAATAATTAAAAGCACCCACCCATTCACAATAGAGCAGATGAAGAGAAAATAAAAACAACAACAACAACATTAGCATTGAGTAGTGCTCGGAAAATTCATGAATGAATATTGAGCATCGGAAAAACTTCGAAAGCTAGTCGTCAGTGCTGCGAATAACAATAACAACAATAGCATGTGCGAAAGCAGAAAATTGCGAACAACTGAGAGGTTGCGCCTTGATTGCCTGTGGAATGATATGAAACTGAAACAGGAATAAAATTATAGCATACTTTTAAGAGCTATTGTGTTGCATGGAAAGCTTAACGAAGCCTTGGCAAAAACTTAACTGAGCTAAGAAGAGAAAATTTCCCTAATTTTTCGGGTTGCCAGATAGATTACAAAATTCAATTCTTAGGACGAAATATAGTAGAAAGTACTAGGGAAGCTTTTGATTTAATCATGTTGGGGACAATGTGCGTGATAAGGGAAATTTTACAAACGGTAATATAGGTGAGTGAGAACGGTAAGTGCAGACGTAGATGAATTTGATGATGTTGGACTTTTGACGTTTTATAGCGCAGTTGTGGACGTCTTTTTTACAAATTTTCTGCAGCAACATTTTTGTTCACTATTTAGGGTATACCTGCAGCCTTTAATATTCATTGTACAAGGATAGAATGTATGAAAAAATATCAGTTATGTATATGACGAAAGACGCGATTATCTAACTTTGGACTTTGTCACTTCTTTAATAAAATGAAAAAAAGAAAAAATCTAAAAAGAAAAATGCACATATTTTTACACAGAGGGAAATGTAGCGTGCTTTGTTAAGCAAACTCATTCATATTTAAAAAAAATCTTCGAATCTATATTTTTTATGATTTTATATTGTATTTCACGCTGGTTCGAGCCCAGATAAAACCAAAATATTTTTTTATAATATATAAAAGGTCAGTGTTAATAGTATCAAAAAAACAATTTGTTGGTTCATGGCTTGGCTAAATTAAAAATTAAATAACAAATACAACAACCTATACACTTTTGATCAAACTTTATGACAGTTTTTGAGATGATCAGTACATATATATATTTTGTAACATATTCTTCACTTCTGTGAAGAAAGCCCAAAATCTTCAGCCCAAATTTTTGCTCAATTCGCCGCAAATAATTTCTGAGATATGAATTCGCCGCAACAACAAAATAAAGTGTAAAATAAAACTTAAATGAAAAATTGATAAAAAAAATTTAATTGCATACTATGTCCATTTTCACAACATTCGTCCTTTATATCGTAAAATGGCCTGGAAGTGAAATAGTCCGGTTTTGAAAATGTCATGAATGGAAAGAGGTGTAAAAGCCAAAATTGAAAAGTGATTTGCTTGTAAATGGCCCGATAAGAACTTCAAAGTGTCTGAAATGAATTTCCATTATCCTTTTGATCGTATAATTCGTCCTTCCTATGGTGAATTTGCACCAAATGCATCAATTGTTATTTTGAAAATTTTTTTTTGGAAAAAACGTCAAAAAGGGTAGAAGATGAAAAGTTCTTATCCTGGACTTTTGCTCATTAATGCACTTTGACAAGGTTAATCGATTGGCACTTTGTTCAAGTTCCGATCGATTGTCCTTCATGGTGAAATTTGAGCCGAAAAGCAAAAAAAAGTGATTTTTGTATGAAAGTCAAACTTCAACACCCCCAAAAGAAGTCCCAAAACAAAAGTTTTCATCCTGGATTTTTGATATGTGATAGCTTATGAAAAAATAATGATTTTATCTCCTCGTTCCAAAATTGCTATCAATCGTCCTTCATACCGTAAAACGGCCTGAAAGTGAAATAGTCAGGTTTTGAAAAAATTCAAAACGTCAAAAGGAGTAGAAGAGGAGGCTTCACTTCCAGGCCGTTTTACGGCATGAAATTACCTTATTTTATTATACCATGGGCACAAATATTAATAAGAAATCGGGGCCAAATAATGCTATTCTAGCTTCCTGTGCTGCTTCGGTGGCAAAGGAGACGTACGAACTAGATGGATTAAATTATTAAAAAGGTAGAGAGAAGATGCAAGATGAACGCGCAAAAAATGAACTGCTTATCTCCAGTTAGGAGACTGAGGCTGGAGAACCGGAGTTGTATCGAAGCGCATTCGCTTTCAGGACGAGGGTGTTACTGTGTCTAAGGTAGGCGGCAACCTGCAGGTTACACTACTGGGTGCAATCACCAGCAGTCATAAGCGAAGCTCAGAGGAGTGGGGAAATATTGATGCCAAGTTATCGGAATTGGTCATTCAACCCCTTTGCAACAACAAGGGCGGTTCTCTCCCCTTCATTGAGTCCACTGAGACTGTAAGAAGATTCAGGGTGATCAAGTGCGAGGACCAGTTCAACAAAGAACTCTTGAGTGAATGCGTCTTTAAGGTAAGAGGCAAGGTCCAACTTCCATCTGAAGGTCGTGTTTAAGTACGCTTTTCCTATTAATAGGATTTGGAAGAAATTTTTTTTCAATGGTGGAGTAGGGATCTCTCTGAATTAAGATAAATGTCATTTGAAACTTTAATAAATGCTACATACCAAATAATTGCACAGCTTATAAGGAGATTCAAAAAACCTATAGGAAGGCTATTCGTGACGCGAAAAAGCGTTCTTGGGAAGAATATAATTACTCAGTAAAGAATCGGCTAGGCTAAGTAAAATCCTATCCAAGGAACACTACAGCCTTTATCTCATATAAAAAAAGAGGATGTTGTGTGGACAGAGTGGATTGGAACAATTCCTTGACACAATTTCCCAGCTGTAAAGATATATGTGACGACTCCTGACCTCATAAGTCCTCATAAGCCCTGAGCCCATAAGCCCCGCTATCATATAGGAAAATATCTTGCGGGCTATAAAACATTCTCACTCTAAAAACTTGAATGGCATACATCAACGTTGCTCCCGACAATATTTACAAACTGTATTCGCCTTAACTACATTCCAAGGAGCTGGAGAAGAGATGAAGTTATATGTATTTCGAAAGTTGGCGAATTTTTTAAGGACTTTAGACCCATTTGTCTATCATCATTCGTACTTTTTTCATTTCGTTCCAAAATTTTGAATATATTATCTAGAACATTTTCCTCTTCCATTGCTGATCTAGTCTCTTACAGCTACCTCTAGTGCCCCACAAGCCGGGTTACTTTGATTCTTTGTAAATCGTTTTAACAATATCTGATGTCGATCATGAAGAAATAAAACCTTTCTGTATATGCTGATAATATGAAAATCTATCGACGCATAAAAACGAATGCTGATTCTTGCAATCTCCAAGAGACCTACGGGTCAGCTTTTTCACTAGGTATCAAATAAAAATTTTCTAGAACTCAACGTCAGTAAGTGTCAAGCTATAACATATTCTCGAAAGCATCTACAACTTCTAAAGGCCAGTTACCTCTTGTTAGATCCATCCTCAAATTTGCCAGTCAGGTTTGATCTTCCATCATTCAACGCGAATCGAAGCCGTTCAACGACGGTTCATTCATGTCGCTCTTCGTTGTCTTTCAACTATGGATGCAGTCAACCTATAACCAGCATGCTTCGGGTAACCAATACTTTGATCAGTGAGTTCGGTTTTCATCTGAGCAAATCTCGATTCCGACATATATTTCTTAACTCGAACGTGACTTCACTCTAATGTCTTCTTACAATTAACCCCTCTTACAATTAAAAGCATGGGGTCACAGTGAGAACACGACATTTTATAATCCAATTTTCATCTTTTAAACTTTTGAAAAGCTGCCTACTGGCACCATCTCTAGCTGGAAGAAGCTTAAAATACTAGAATCGTCTAGTGGGGATATTGTTTAAAGCTTAAGTGTAGTTTCGGTAGCCGTAGGAAGTGAAAGTTAAAATTTTTTGGGCGCATTTTTTTAAAAATAATGTTAAAACCAACGTGTGGACTAACAAACTGCATCTTTAAGAATTCATACCCCGTTGGAATTTTTAAAAAAATCTTTAAAAACCAAAAAAGTACACTCAGAAATAAACACATATCTTTATCCGATAAAAAATTTCACTATTTTCGATAATAGCAATTTTCTCTTTTTCAAATAAAATTTTCTTCGAATTAGAATAAATGTTGACATTTTCGAAGATATTTTTTTTTTCATTTGTGGGAAGTGGAAATATATTTTAATGTCTCTAATAATAGGTGTGTTCACGTACTTAACCTGTTAAAACTTGCAGGGGCAGAGAAAAAGAAGAATTTAGAGAAAAATTTCTCAAAAGAGAAAAATAGTATCAAAAATATGTAAACGGAAAACTGGTATAGCCTGTTTCAAAAGAGAAGAAGATTTTTTAGATTTTTTGAGAAATAATTTCTGAAGTTAGAAATTTTTTTTGAGCGTAATTTATTGCTCTTTTTGTACTGTTTGCTGAAATTTATTTTTTTTGTGTGTGTGTTTCTTACTACTTTCTTACTACTCTTTGACACAGTACTTAAAAAGCCACCGATAAATTTAATTTTATTATGACGAAATCTGTTTTGCGTCGCAGGATATCACAACCGAAGCCTTAAATCCTTTTTTAAACTATATATTTAAAAATAAATTATTTTCTTAAGAAAAAAAAATTGTGAAGTGAAATTCCGACTGACAAATTATTTTCTGATACAATTTTTATTTTCAATTTGGATGGGTTAAGTTTGAAAAATAAGATTCAGTACTTCCGCGGTTGCGATGAACAAAAAAAATCTGGCATATACAATTAATTTTTTTCATACATTTTGCTGCTCAGAGAATATTCAATTTTATTTTTATTGTCGACCAATCAGAGTGAAGAACACTCTCAAAATTATTTTCTTATTCTCAAACATGCGCGAAAATGTTCTTCTCTTTTGAGACAGGTTATAGAAACTTGCAAGTAAGCAGCTGATCCAACGACTTGACAGCTTATTCGAAATCAGAAAAAATTTTGTTTATATTTGGTTTGCTTTTTGAGAAATTATTTTTTTTTTCGGCAGCTAAAATTCTTTTTAAAATTATACTAGCTAAAACTTGTAGCTACTTTTTCTCTCTCGATTTTTTTTATTCTCTCATTATCCTCTCACGTTGCAAGTTTTTCGAATTCGTGAACGCTTTTCAAGTAAAAATTTCTAACAATTTTTTGTTATTGAACAAACCTTATGATATAGCCCATGATATAATTACTCCAGGGTACACTGAATAAGGTAGCCGCAACACGGAGAGCGCGACTGCCGCAAATGTCAAAGCGAACTGCTTCAGCTGTTGTTGTTGTTGTTATTTTTTTCGACAGCCAGTTGATTTTGACACTTTCGGATAAGCGAAAGAGAGCACAGTCAGTTTTGAGGCAACCTTGTTATTCAACCATGTAATTACTCCAAGGTAGTATTGACGTTTCTGTTAAAAACGGACGTTTGTCAAAAAATATAACAAGAAAGAGAGCGCTCACAATCCGTCATAGCATACAATTAATTTTCACTGGTCACATTCAGCGTACCCAACAGTTGCCAACTGCTAATTCAAAACTTGATGCACATAAATATGAAGTTGCGCATTAAAATGCGTTTAAAAATAGAAAATTTTTAATTTGTCGGTAAAATTTCCATTCGTATTTGATACAAAGCTTGATATTTCATAAACTTGACAATATTTCTGAAACTTCAATACCAATAATAGCGCTTCCCGATGTGTTGCTGTCACAACAGTTGACACAGCTGAATGTGGCCAACGAATATAACAACGAACAGCTGTTTTTGACAAGGGTTCGTTTACTTGTAGCTGAGAGAATCAACATTTGTCAACACTACCTGGTAAAATTATTCTATCATGGATACAGGGTACACTGAAAAGGTAGCCGCAACACGGAGAGCGTGACTATCGCAAATGTCAAAGCGAACTGTTTCAGCTGTTGTTGTTGTTGTTCTTTTTTTCGACAGCCAGTTGATTTTGACACTTTCGGATATGCGAAAGAGAGCACAGTCAGTTTTGCAGCATCCTTGTTATTCAACCATGCATGGATATAGCCTGTTCCAAAAGAGAAGAACATTTTCGCGCATGTTTGAGAATCAGAAAATAATTTTGAGAGCGTTCTTCATTCTGATTGGTCGACATTAAAAAAAAAATTGAATATTCTCTGAGCTGAAAAATAATAAAAAAAAATTAATGTATATTCCTGAATTTTGTTGTTCATCGCAACTGCGCTGCGTAAGTACTGTATTTTATTTTTCGAAATTAACCAATCAAAATTGAAAAAAAGGGGGCGTCAAAAAATAATTTGTTAGCCGAAATTTCACTTCACAATTTTTTTTTTGAGAAAATAATTTACTTTTTATGTTATTTGTATTTGATTTCTCTCTCAAGATGCAGGTTGCTGCAGACCGTCTGTGCAACACCGTAACTGTGAGATCATTTGTTCTGAATGTTTGCGCATTTAAATATATAGAAAAATAGTAAAAAATACTCAAAAAACGCATAAACTTCAACGAACAGTACAATAAGAGCAAGAAATTACGCTCAAAAAAATTTTCTAGCTTTAAAAATAATTGCTCACTGCGCATCGAAAAATTAAACTAAAAAATGTTCTTCTCTTTTGAAACGGGCTATAAGAGAAAAATTTATTGAAAATGAAAAATATTTCGTATATTTGGATAAAAAATTCATTATGCGAAGTATTGTCTTCAATAAAAATACATCTTTTCTCAAAAATATAAAAGTCTTTTTCTCTTAAAAATGATATATTTTATATATTTTTCTTTTTCATGGAAGCTTTTCATCATTTTTAGTGAATTTTTAGGATCACTTTTAGAGAAAAGCATTCTCTTGAGCCAACTCTATACCATTTTATTCTAAATATGATGCTTTTTTTATCATGTTTTGAGAAACTTTTTTCTGAGTGTAGGCAATTTTTGTAAAAAACATAATTTTTCGAATTTTTCATATCATATTTAAAATAATAAAAAAAACTCGCGTGTAGCAACGTACACGTGGCAGAAGTGAAACTTCTTTAACAGTAAGAAATAAGAGAGATTTTAGTGTGAAATATAGAGAGAAAGTATCTGAAAAGAAATTCAATCAATATGAAATGGAATAATAACTTGTTGATTCAATATTTGCATCCAGGGACCGTACCGAATATGGTTTTTGTCGAAAGTGTCACATATTAACTTTTATCTCTTAATTTTTATTTTTTCCGACAAAAATAACAGTTTTTTGTGCCTTATAGTTTTTTTGGCCAAAAATAACAGTTATTTTCTGCCGTTAATTTTTCGGTCAAAAATATCAGGTAATTTATATTTGTTTAAGTCATTTTACCGATAAAAAAATTTTGACATTTATTTATCGGTATTATTTTCATCTCATCGGTGAGACATTTTACACATGGTGTCAACCGTTCAATCTGTCAAGCGGCCTTTAAGAAAACACAAATTGCTTGATATTTTTGACCGAAAAAATTAAAGTCAGAAAATAACTGCTATTTTTGACCGATAAAATAAAAGTCAAAAGTAACCTTTATTTTTCCTCGAAATATACTAGGCAAGAAATTAACTTTTAAAGAATCAGTTTCAAATTTAAAAGCGACTTAATATTCGTGAGGCTGAGGACATTTGTAACATAATGGTATATTTGAAAAAGTCTTTCGACAATATTTTTCATTTGAAAATTGTAAAATAACAGTTATTTTCGGTACTTGTTTTAGTTCAGTTGGTGTTTTAGTTGCTTTCGAATGTCTTCTCAACATTGTTACTTTTTGAATGCTGGATTGCATTTGCATAGTACTCTTTGAAGGAGCCTCCGAAAGCAGAGGCAAATCTTGTTCATTATTACCTCCTGCTTCCTGATCATAATAATTGCTATGTTGATAGAGGGCCTCATAAAGCAGCGAACGTTGATTGTTGAGTGTATCAACTTGGTTGGCTTTAAAATTTTGTTGAGATGATGGCTGAGTTCCAAAATACATTTTTACAAAGCATCAGTGTGTTTTTTGGGGATTGGTTCTTTGTAGATTCACCAAAATACACTGATGTTTCGTAAAAATGCATTTTGAAACTCAGCCGATGTTGCAATCACCTTACTTTCAACATTAGTTGCAGACCCAGCTGCGGCTGTATTCTTAAGAGCTCTAATTCGCTCTCTATATTCACGAAAGCGTTCTGCTCCTGTTTTAGGTATTTTTTTATTTATTTTTCCGTGCATACTTGTAGGATGAAAATTAATGTTACGGTTATGTTAATAATGTAATGTTAATGTTAATGTTATGTTCATGTTAATTATGTTATTTTCAGTATGTTACGCGCTTAGTTTTAATTACATTTTGTTTGGCTGTTTAACATGTGCCTACGTGGCTTAAAGATATAGATTCCAACTCTTAAGCAACGACGTTCGGGGTTCAATTCTCGGCAGCGGCAACAATTTTTTTTAAATTTTCGTATGAATTGAAAACGTTAGCCTAGCGTCACGAATAAGAGACCTAGAAATTTCACTAGCCGCCAAAGAAGTTTCAATTTGCACGCATTGGCAATAAAAGACAAGCTTTATATTTGCTTCGGCTTTGTAAAAGCTTTTGCGGAAGCGGAAGCAACAAAATTTCCCAACACACTCTCTTTCTCAAAGCAAACGACAGGAAATGCTTTTCAACGCGGTTCGTTGTGCTCACAAACTTGCCATAAAATCTTGGCGCACGTGAAACATGTGCAGGACTTCGACGTTAAACGAGCCGCAGCTGTTTTGTGTTAAGAAAACAACGAGTGTTTCAATGCCATAACGTGCTCATGTAGCGCAACATATGCAAATTTAATTTTTTTCGTGGCTAATAAAAAAGTTTTGTTTAACCAAAATTTCTTAGTTTTTGTTTTAATACAAAATATCAAATTAAAAAGCTTCTTTAGCCGGTAGTATAGCCAGCTTTGGTCTGCATGGAAAAACTTTACGCCCAAGCTCTTAAACCATGCTATAATTTTCACGAAAAGCACGATGCGGAGCAGAACAACGAACAGCTAAATGCAAAAACAACACATTAAAACAATCATAAAAATGAAAATGAAAAGGAAAAAAATTGCAGAAAATCTCGTTTTTCATCTCGCCAAAACGGAACGAACGGAATTTGGCGAATGTATCTTCGTCATGTTGGAAAATTCATTTCAGTTTAGAACGAACGATTTAAGTGCTCAGGTCAGTACTTCTAGCGTGCGGTCAAAACCACGTAAGCTCAAGGTGTGTACATAACACACACAAAAAATAAATATTCCACTACACTGCTAACTTGGCTAAAAGCGAAGAAAGAAATAAAAAATATTTCACAGCACAGCAGGCATGCAAACCAAGCAAATGCTTAAAATTGTGCGTGAATTTTAAGCAATTTTAATGATATAGAAAAAAAAAAATAAATATATATAAAATATAGAAATTTCGCTATAAACAAGTTGCGTGTGTGCGTCGCATAGCATGTATACGAAATAACGTGAAAATTTGCGTTTTTTTTTTTTTGCGTTTTTTGGCATAAATATGCAAACGTGTTGCCGCGTTAAGAAAAATTGTGTAGCAAAAAAAAAAAAGGAAGAAAATAAATGTAACACCAAAAGTCGTACGTCTTTAACAAAAGTGCACACATAAAAAAAGGTTGACGCAATTCAATAAAAATAAATTATTACAAAGTCACAGCTTCGCATATCAAGTAGTTGCATATGTTGTTGCAAAGCAAAAAAGTTAAGCAAAGCAAAAATATACAAAAAAAAAAAAAAACACACGCACTTATATAAATAAATTGCCGCAAATCAATTTGGGTCTTGAGTAAGATTATGGCTAGCATAAAAGCTTAACAGCTTCCGATAAAGTTTAGATAATTAATAGCAATTTGTTCTTTTTGTTGTTGTTGTTTTTTTTTTTTTTTTCTCTTTTTTTTTTGTGCCTTTGGTTATGGCATTTTCTGTTTTGGTGGCCAGCTATATCTCAGGGGATGTATATTTCTGTTGAATTCCATATTAATTGCTTTTTTGGCCAACAAGGATTTGCTTGCGAAACAAACAAAAACAAAATCATAAACATCAAAAATACAAAATTAGCAAATATACAAAAGACAAAAAAAAAAAACGACAAATTTTATGTCAAATATTTTCAAAGTATTTGTTTATCTGTTAGCTATTTTTCTCTGTTTTGCTGCGAGCGTTTTTTTTGCAGTTGAAACATTTTTTTGTTCGCATTTTAATGAAACAAGTTTAAAAGTTTTAAGCGCTCCCGGGCAGACAATTGACTTCGCTGTGGGCAACATTTTTGCCAACATTTCCTTAGCTTTTGACACAATTTTTTTCTTTAACAAAATTATAAAGAAAACATTAACATTTATAAGCTAGGGAATTGTTGTTGAAATTTCTGTTGAATTTTGTCGAGTCTAAAAGTTTTCTTTTTGCAAAGAAAATTTTGTAAATATCTGTTTAGATTGTGCTGGAAAAAGTAAAGCGCTTTCAAATGAATGGCTTAACGCTGTAACGCTATTTGTTGCATATTTCTAGGCTGGCTTTTTTTTATATATTTAAATAAGTGAGAGCAAACTTTGCGAAATAGCTAGCTGTTGATAAAGAATATGCTTGAACATTATTCGTAGAAACATAATTTATACAAACGAAATTTTTAATTTATTAAAATACAAAAAGTATAAGAATAAAATTTAAATGTTGAAGTACAGTTTAATAAAATTTAAAGATATTCGTACGTTTTTAAACACGATGCTTTAAATTATTATATTAGAGCGCAAAGTTCAGATTAGCTTGTTAACAAAAGGTTTTTTTATAGAATTTTTCATTTCAATTTATTATATTTTAATAGCATTTTGAAAAAAATGTTGAAATTTTTTTGATGCGCTGAAATTTGTGAAAAAGGTAGTTAAGACTACCTTTAATTTAAGTTTTTTAAATATTTTATAATTATTTTTTTACTGAAAGCGACAACTTCAATTAGAATTTTTATTCAAGTAGGTTCTTTTTGTAAAAATAATATATTTTGGTAGTTGACTAAAATTTTTAAAATTTTATATAAATTTTTTATAAAATTTTAAAAATTTTATATATATTTAAAAATTAATTTATTTTTTTTTTATAATATTTTTTGTAGCTGAAATAAATCAAAGAGTTTTTCAATATCTTTTAAATTTAATCTTGATTATCTTTTTTCATATAAGTAATTTTTTAAAGAAGAATATTTTGATATTTTTTTTATAAAAATTTTTGAAATAAAATAATATTTTCAAAATTTCATATTATTTCTGTAAGCATTTTTTTGGAAAAAATTTACTTAAACTTTCTAAAATATTATTTTAAATATGTGGATTGCTACAAACAATGGTTTGGTATGTGGTATGTTATTACGAACAAGGTTTTCACATAAGTCAAAGGTCAAGTTTTTAAAGATTTTTGTCAAAGTTTTTTTGCCAGTTCAGGTTCTTATGGGACAAAAGCTCATAATGCCACTTTAAAATTTTCAGTGCTAGTAAAAGACTCTCTTTAAGAAAAATTGTCGCTCTCTGTCGCTAGCATATGGGCATCTCCCAGTGGCACGGATGCGACATTCGCACGCTTTTAATTACTCAAAAAACAAGAAAGAAACAAAAAGTGCCGAAATGTATTTTAAGTGTTCCAACGCGATGAAAGAGTACTACATTTTATAAAAATATTGGCAAGATTTAGTACAAATTAGTACAAAGTAATAAGCAATCTCATACAATGAAACGGACGCGACAAAAAACATAAGTTTTTTTAAGCTGGTACAAAAATATGCAAAATTTAGCTAATTTTGAGAATTTTTTTTTGATGTATAATAAACATGTTAGTGGAGGTCAAAGGATAAATTTTCTTCGTAGACTTATGAAATATGAGAATTATCTCTTACCTTTTTTTAAATAGATATAGCACGATACGGACGCGACATCAAGGGCGCGACAAATTTTTTCGACAGTAGTAAAAGATGTTCAGTAAAGATGTTCGTTATAAATTTTAATAAAAATAAGTTATAATTAGTTCAATTCAAGTTACATAGCAGTAGTACTAATCAAAATAAAAAAAAAAAACAAAGTTTAAAGCTGTTAGAGTGCTTTTTTTTATGTTTTTCTACACTTTTGGTGGACCTTTTTTGGGAGATGCCCATTAGAGTGGGTCGAAAAAAAAAGTTTGAAAAAAACCACCCCCTTTTTTAAAGCTGACCTCGAGAGGATTCCGAAAAGAAAAAAAAAATTTTTTTTTGGACCATCGGAAAAACAGCCAAAATGGTCTTTTTTGCAAAACTTAAGCATTACATGTCAGATCTTAAAAAATTATATGGGCATCTCCCAAAAAAGGTCCACCAAAAGTGAAGAAAAACATTAAAATAAAGCACTCTTACAGCTTTATATTTATTTTTTTTTTTTTATTTTGATTAGTAGCACTGCTATGTAACTTGAATTCAACTTATTATGATGTATTTTTATTAAAATTTATAACGAACATCTTTACTGAACATCTTTTACTACTGTCGAAAAAATTTGTCGCGTCCATGATGTCGCGTCCTTATTCATGCTATATCTATTTAAAAAAAGATAAGAGATAATTCTTATATTTCATAAGTCTACGAAGAATAGTTATCCTTTCACCACCATTAACATGTATATTATACATCAAAAAAAAAAATTCTCAAAATTAGCTCAATTTTGCATATTTCTATACCAGCTTAAAAAACTTCTGTTTTTTGTCGCGTCCGTTCCATTGTATGAATGCTTATTACTTTGTACTAATTTGTACTAAATCTCGCCAATATTTTTATAAAATGTAGCACTCTTTCGTCGCGTTAGAACACTTAAATACATATCGGCTCATTTTGTTTCTTTCTTGTTTTTCGAGTAATTAAAACTGTGCGAATGTCGCGTCCGTGCCACTGGGAGATGCCCATATGTCGTTGAAAAGAGCTTTACGAGCACTACAATGTCTTCTTAGAATATTTTTATTTTTGAGTTTATATTCCACTAGTAAACCCCATTAGGCCGATTTATCCCACTTAAATTAAATTTTTTTGTTTTCGGAATCCTCTCGAGTTCAACTTTAAATTGGGGGGTGGTTTTTTCAAAGTTTTTTTTTTGTATGGAGGCCGACCAACTCTAATGCCCATATGTTTTCCTGGGCGTGAAGGTGTTAAGGGCAATGAAAAGGCAGACGAGCTCTTTAGAAACAGTACCTTGGTGACATCAAAGTTTCAAAACCCACCAGATATGCCGCTAATTACTCTCATGCTGCTTCTCAGCGTGAACATTAAATCGAAAGCTCACATCAGATGAGCTGAACTCTCTACCTGTAAGATTTCTAGCCTTATACGGCCTTCTTTTGATCTCAGCGCTCTAGACTCTAGAGTCTAGATGAGCTTGATAACTTATCAACGACAAGTGTCAGGCGTCCAATTAGCTTTGTAAAAAGTACAGAATTCAATTTGCGTTTCTACAAAACAAAAATTAAAACAAGTGTGTTTAATTTTCAACTACCAATAAACTACTTTCTTTTTTTTATTTTCTCTCATTATTTCTTTGAAAAAACAAACAAAAATTTGAATACAAGAAAATTTTTGAGTTTTTTGAATTGGTTTGAAAAATATCGAACATACGATAAAATAAAAACTAATTAATTAAATATAAAAATATATTAAATGCAAAATTCTTCGTTTAGAGTTAACATTCGGAGGTCCCGAGGGTAGCTGTCTGTGCATCTGATGCTAAAAACTCGGTAAATTTAAAAAAATGGCATCGAAATATGCTGTAAAATATTGGTTTTAAATTTTAAAATTTTTGTTTTAAATTTGTTTTTCGTAACAAAAACATTGTTTTAAAAACAAAAACTTTTGTTTTGAATTTAAATTTAAATACAGTTGTGTTTAATTTTAATGAATTTGTTTCAAGCTCTATTTCAAAAACAAATTCGTTAGATATGAACACAATTTCATTTAATTTTAACACATTTTTCCCTCAGTGTACAAATGTATTTAAACATTTTTTAGAAAATTTTTTTTATTAAGTGCCTAAGCAATCAAAAAATTTTTTGTTTGAAAGAAAAAATAAAATTAGTTTTGCAAAAAAAAAAAATGTTTTTTAGAATACCAAAAAAAACAAAAACAAAAGAACATTAAATTATGCTTGAAACAAAACAAACTGTTTTAAAAATTAAAAAAAAATGTAATTCCATCAGAAGAAGTTAAAAGTATTTTAAACCTTTGGTAGCAATAAAAAATGATTTTTAAAATGGATTTTTTTTTTCACACAAACACATCGTTTTTGGAAGAAGTGTGAAGAAAAAGTCAACGTAGAGTTGGCTGCTCAAATTTGTACCGCACATTACTAAATATTTTCCTGGCAACTAATTGATAGTAACGGAAATTGAAGACGCTTAAATTAAAATGGCATGTTAGAAGTTGAAAATTGTTGCTTCTAATAAATTTTGCAATACTTGCCTGATGTTGCGAAGCATAATAATAGACGCTCTGCCTGCGGCGTGGTGTTGTTTCTGGCAAATCAAGTGCTTTTAAAAATTCTATTAGATAATTCACCACCTCATCCTGATTCATGATGGTATCCAGTGATTTGAATGTAAATAATGGAACTGGTATTTCATTTAAAAAAGTTTCGTTAATATCGTTGATATGTTTGTTCTTTCGAGCTAGTATTAACCAAGCATGATTTGGAAATACATTATGAATCAGTTGTTCTTTTGAATGAGTCAAACGGCAAAAATCGTTTGGTAGTGTTTTCATTCCTGTATTTCTGTTGACTGGCATCGTACTTTCCCCAATTTTTAACAATTTCAATGAAAATTCAGCTACTGATGGATTTGTTTTTAGTTTGAGTGGCTAAAATTTTTGACAAAATTTAAGATTTCAAGTACAAGTCTATGTCATGAGCAGTAGTATGTAGATTAAGGAATGACTAGTAACGCTTGTGAAAAGTCTCCAGCTAACAGTACCAAAGCTTGATTTCCTCGTAGATCTTTCATAGTTCTAACCAATGTTTCTAGTTATTTTTTGTTAGCCATTCATCCCTAACAATTATTTCATATAAGGGGTATTCACTATGTCTACATTTTTTATGTTAATTTTAGATACATGGAACTATTTATAGTGCCACACCCCTTTGTCTTATTCCGCCCACATGATCTTATCCACATTTGTACTAAATTCCAAAACTCTAAATTCCAATAAAATGAAACTTGTATGGAAGCCAATGTCTTAAATGATTTAAAATGGATTTAAAATTTTTATATTTTTTCTGAATATTTGGTTTTCTTTCAAATATAATAATAACTAATGTAGCTTGAATTTCCATGCAAATATTTTAATTCAATATATTGAATTTGTAAAGTTCTTTGTAATACAAATTTTAACTAGTTGAGTATTAAAGGTGTAATAAATTTTATTAACAAATTTTGAAAAGTTAATTAAAAAAATAATTTCGATTAATTAATTACAATTTAGCTACAATAAATCTTATAGATATATTAAAACTAAATTCGTCGCCAGTAAAAACTTTTCCATCGCTGGGAAGAATAATTTTTGTAAAACACTAGCGCAGATTTTTTTTTAAAGCAAAAATATAGTAAAAGCAAGATTAATAATTTTTTTATTTAATTTAAAACGGTTAATTGTTTGAAATATAATATTAACATATAATAAATATAATTAAAAAAAAAAAAACAAATTCAAATCTATAAAAACAATTTAACATATAAATAAAAAAAAATGGATTCTTTTAATCTTAAATGAGAGACCAATAAAATAATCCTGCAACACAGAAGGCAGTTTAAAGCAATCTAAAGGTAAGTTTTCTAAATATCTAAAGTTGTTTTTCAACCGATGAGTTTGTTATGAATATTAATTTATTCATGCCTATGATTAGATATTATCAATTTATATGAATGCCAGTCCTACGACGGGTTGGAATTATTAATAGTAAGGAACATAGCAACAAATTAATCGATTTATATACATTGCAACCATGTCCCTCGTCCGTCTTACCATGTCCTTCGTTGCACATCACTTTTAATGTTAAATACATTTTCTGTGCATACTTTCAGGCTGAAAATTTTTTCGGATTAAGCAAGAAATAATTACAGTTTGAGCGATATTAGGTACTTTTTATGATATTAGATGATAATACAATTTATGGGCTGTTGAAAGTAGCTGCAACTATCTTAATGTTGTCAGTAGGAATTATTGTATTGAACATATCCACAAAAAGATTTTAAAAATAAGTAATTTTTCAATATCAAAGTTAATGATTTATTCACTGCTTCTTTTGTACTCGACCTTCAGATAAGTTAATGCGAATTTCCTGGCCTACAAAATTGAACTATGTACTTTGTACTTTAGAGAAGTCCACTAGCATCTCAAACGAAAATAATATTACTTTGAGACGAAAAACATATTTATGTAAATTATGCATGCAACAAAGGGTTAGATTTAAAAAAAAAACAAAAAATATACCTAATATGACTGACGTAAATTGACAAATTTGATAATTATTTTACTTCTATGAATCTATAAATAATATAATAATATTATATAATAATAAATCTATAAAAAATGGCTTTTTACCACTAGAGATGCGTGGTTTTTTTTGCAGATCTTATTTTTAACACCCATTCTCTCGGAAAATGCGCGGGGAGCGAAAAAATTTTACACTTTTGCAAATTCCATACATTTCATGGGTGCTCTAATAAATATGTATATCGATTGCCAGCAGAATAGTCGTTTTGCTAATACATTTTTATATCGTGCTATTTTCTATTTCCAAAGCTTAAAACAGTGTCATACGTTTTTTGGTAGTTCTTACTAAAAATTACAAAAACTTTTACAACTCTAAGGGTAGAAAAATTTCCTGCCAATAAATTGAATTTTATAGTTTTTTTTCAATATCAAGCATTAATACTTTAGATAAAACTCATGATAAAATTATGATTTTTTTTTTTACAGTGTTTTGGTACATTAATTTTTTCTCAGCAAAATATCGCATGACAAAAATTAATTCTTTTCTATTTATGTCATGCTCAAATTAAATATATTTTTTTTAGCACTTACAATCATAAAATTTTCTTTTTGAAATAAAATATCTCATGATAGAAATTTCTTCCTGACATGAAATTTAATTTTATAGTTTTGTTTTTCAAATCAGTCGTTATTTACTGAATTAAATCTCATGACAGAAATTTGTTTTAATTATAATATTTAAATTTACTTGTTTTTTCTCAGCAAAACATAGCATGAAGTAATTGTCAAGCAATTCTTTTGTAGTTGTCATGGTCAAATTTTTATATATTGCTTTTTTTTTGCACTTAAAATCACAACATTTTTTCAATAAAAACTCTCATAAAAAAAAATTCTTCTAGAAAAATCCCTCATAGAATTTTGTTGTTTTTTTTTTTATAATATTTTGTATTTATTGATGTTTTCCAACAATATATTGCATGAAAAAAATTAATTCTGTACTATTTATGTCATGCTCAAATGTAGAATATATTTTTTTTTGCATTTACAATAATCGTATTTTGTTTTTTGCATTATGTCTCTCATGATAGAAATTTCTCTCTACCAAAAAATTTAAACTTACAATTATTTTTCAACATCAAACATTTACAATTTAGAAATATCTCACGATAAAATATTCGTTATTTTATAAAATTTAAATTTATAAATTTTTTTTCTCTGCAAGATATCGCATGACAAAAATCGATTCTTTTCGATTTATGTCATGCTCATATTTTCTTTTGCACTTGAAGTCATAATAATTTTTTTTTGCATAAAAATATCTCATGATAGAAATTTCTCCCAACGAAGAAACTTAATTTTAAAGATTTTTTTTCAACATCAAGCATTAATTCTTTAGATAAATCTCATGATAGAATTTAGTTTTTTTTATAATATTTCGATCTATTAATTTTTTTCCAGCAAAACATCGCATGACAAATATCAATTCTTTTATATTCATGTCATGCTCAAATTTTTAATTATTTATTCGCACTTAAAATAATAAATTTTTTTTTTAAAACAAAATCTCTCATGATAGAATTTACTGCCTCTCAACAAATTAAATTTCAAAGGTTTTGTTAATATCAAGCATTAATAAGTTAGAAAAATCTCATGATAGAACTTTTTTTAATCATATTTTCTATTTATTAATGTGTTTTCAACAAAATATTGCATGACAATAATTAATTCTTTTCTATTTATATTTATGTCATGCTCAAATTTAGAATATTTTTTTTTTGCATTTATATTAATCGTATTTTGTTTTTTGCATTATGTTTTTCATCATAGCAATTTCTCTCTACCAAAAAATTTAAACTTACAATTATTTTTCAACATCAAACATTTACAATTTAGAAATATCTCATGATAGAAATTTCTCCCAACGAAGAAACTTAATTTTAAAGATTTTTTTTCAACATCAAGCATTAATACTTTAGATAAATCTCATGACAGAACTATCTTTTCTTTTTAAAATATCGATTTACTTCGTATATCGTTTTTTTCTCAGCAAAATGTGACATGACAAAAATTAATTCTTTTCTGTTGTCATGCTCAAATTTTTAAATATTTTTTCGAACTTACAATCATACGACTTTTTTATCGGAATGAAGTCTCTCATAATAGAATTTACTGCCTCCCAAAAATATTAAATTTTATTGATTTTTTCAACATCAAGCCTTAATAATTTAGAAAAATCTCATGATAGATTTTTTTTTTTATAAGATTTTCTACTTATTAACTTTTGCTCAGCTAAATATCGCATCATAAAACCAATTCTTCTCTATTCATGTGATGCTAAAATTTTTGAATATTTATTTCGCTATAGGTTTTTTCAACATCAAGCATTAATAATTAAAAAAATATCATGAGAGAATTGTGACAAAATATCATGACAAAAATTAATTCCTTACTTTTTATGTCATGCCCAAATTTAAAATATTTTTTTTGCATTTACAATAATAGTATTTTGTATTTTGAATCATATCTCTCATGATAGAAATTTCTCCCTACCAAAAAATTTAAACTTAAAATTTTTTTTTCAACACCAACATTAACAATTTAGAATTTCTCATGATAGAATTTTCGTTATTTTATTATATTTAAATTTATAAATTTTTTTATCTGCTAGATATCGCATGACAAAAACCGATTCTTTTAATATTTTCTTGCGCACTTAAAGTCATAATAACTTTTTTGGATTAAAATATCTTATGATAGAAATTTCTCCCCACGAAGAAACTTAATTTTATAGTTTTTTTTTTTCAACATCAAGCATTAATACTTTAGATAAATCTCATGATAGAATTTAGATTGTTTTTATAATATTTCGATTTATTATTTTTTTCTCTGTAAAATATTGCTTGACAAATTTTCATACTATTTTATTCATGTCATTCTCAAGTTTTTAAGTATTTTTTTTTGCAATTAAAATCCTAAAATTTTTTTCGGAATAAAATCTCTCGTGAAATTTCTGCCTGCCAAGAAATTTCAATTTATAATTACTTTTCTACATAAAAAATTTAAAATTTAAAAGTCTTTTTTTTCGGAATGAAATCTCTCACGATAGAAATTTTTGCCTGCCAAAAATTTCAATTTATAATTACTTTTCAACATAAAACATTTTCAATTGAGAAATATCTCATGATAGAAATTTTATTTTGGCCGGTTACCAGCTAGTTTTACAATAATTTTCTCTAGAAATAATAAATAATATTAAAAATTTTAATTTTAAAATCCCAAATGAAACTGAAAAATAGAAGTCGTCAATTGACAAATATAGATGGTCAGCAATTTATTTTCTTTTTGCAAGATTTTTTTTAGAGCAACAATATTTCGAATTGTTTAAGCTTTCATGACATTTTGTAAATATGCAGGCTGCAGGTAATGCAAGAATTTTCATAGAATTCAACTGCAAGTTTTTTTTTTCCATTTCAACCAGAGCGTTTAAATGAAATGCTAAAACTTTAAAATGAAAGCACTAGTTTATAAATATATTGAGTTTCTTGACATTTTGCTTTAAATGAAAACTGTTTTAAATTTAACAAAGTTCAAAACTTATTCACTGCTGTAAAGCTTATCGCAAAATACGCCTTTACAAAATGCAATTCATACATGTTTGCATTCATACTTGCAACACATTCGCAATCAATTGGAAATTGTAACCACTATTTTGGGGCAATAATATCGTTTAAACACTGTTTGTGGCTTTTATCGCACATGTAAGCGTGCTGCAGGCGTGTCGACATGCTTCGGACTCGTGGACCAAGTGTGCGCCCATTTCATGTTTTGCAATAAAATGTCACAAAAACAAAAAAACAAACAAATATACATACAAGCTCATAAAAGCTGACAGACACACAGCTACACTTGCATATGCCACACCTACACTCAAAGCTGCCACAACTGTAAATGTATGCAATTTTATGCAGCTAACAATTTTAATTACAATCTCAAATTAATTCATTACATGGCGAACATTACATTTTTAAATTTAGCACAACAAAGCTTTAAAGCTGCTGTGTGTATTTTATGCAAGCCGGAGGTATTGTTGCTGTTGTTGATGCTTTTAAGAGCGTCAAACTGCTTGAAACAATTTTTCACACGCTTCAACTTATGCTTCAGCTGAAGCTTGCTGCTGCTAAGAACAAAATTGAAGCAAGTTGAAGAAAGTGCTCTGAAGAAATGTAAAAAAGAAATCAAAGAACAAGCAGCAGCAGCATAATAATCAAAAGCATAGAAAAGCATTTTCAGCAGACAGCCAGCACGTCGATTTCAAGTGCCACGTCAGGTGGTTGTAATGAAATTTTTACTTTTTTTGCCATTTATGTGCTTGTTTTTTCTTTCTTAGCTTAGTTTTTGTCCCTTTGTTATGCTTTGTTATAAGCAGCTTTCTTCAACGAAGTGGCTGCTGCTGGCTTCTTGATCTGCTTTTTCTTCTTCAGTTTCTATCAGCTGCTTCACATTCTCATCAGCTGACTTTCGAGTGGATTTTGAAAATTGATTTCCATAATAAAGGCTGAGATTACTTAAGGCTTTTGTGTCGTGGGTTAAGTTGAGTTGGTCTAAATGGCAGCATCGTTAAGATGGTAAGACGGCGATTAGTGGCTGTTATTAGCACAAAGTTTTGCAGTGCCTGATATGCATAAGGCTGCAAGCAAAAAAACAATAAGAAAAAAATAAGAACACAGAAAAGTACTTTTGTAGCACTTACGGCAAAAAATTTTGAGTGGCTCTCATTTTTTTTGAGTCGACTATTCAAGGTCGTAATAAAAAACTTAATAAATGAGAGCGCAAGAAAGTTTATTAAAACAAAAAACTTTTAATGGTTTTGCTACAACAGTTATTTTTTCTGTCCTCTCCACTGTAATAAATTTGAAATTCGCAGAATAATTTAAAAATTTCTAGGTGTGGAAAAATGATGACAAAATCTAAATGATTCTGAGTAAGAATTCTTTGATATTTCTGAGTGCGAATGCTTTGCTATTTTTAAGGTTTTTAATTCAATTTCTGTTTAAAACCATGCAAAATAATATTTTCTCAGTATTTAGAGATAAAATGACATGAGTGTATCTTAGGAAAAAAGAATCCTATGCTCTAGAGCTGGAGAAAAATGGCAGCTTAATTTTTCTGAGAAAAAAAAAGAGAGATTTATGTTTTGTTTAATTTCATATTAAATAAATTATATCACTTTAAGTGAGAGTATTTTTAGAAAATCAAAAAAAATGTAGGTTGCTATATTCTATGCAAATAATAAAATTTTGATTTTTCATTTTTCATATGATTTAAGGTGGGACATAACATTCGCGGCAGAGAAAACAGACCTGTTTTTTATAAATTCATAACTCAGTTAAAAACAAACATTTTTTCAAAAAATTTTTTATTATTGTGGAGAATTGAACAAGTTACAAGAAAAAATTCAAAAAAATATATTTTTCACTCCAACATGGTTTTATAGAGCTCCAAACTGGCGGCAGAGAAAAAAACGTGGCCTCAAGGTTGCAGCGCTTAGGAGACGCAAAAATTGTCCGATCTAGAAAAAAATGACTTTTTTAAATCTTAAAAAAATTAGCTATCGTATGACAGGAGCTTTTTTTAAAATTTTTTTTCAAATTTTGGTGATATTCCAAATTTGAAAGTGTGTTTTTTCGATAAAATTATTGACTTTAAAAATACATAATAAATCGAAAAAAAATTTAAAAAAGCTCTTGTCATATGATAGCGAATCAAGCGTTTAAAAAAAATACAAAAAAAAAATTTCGTCAAAAAATGAACCCGCTAGTACTGCCGCAACCAGTACAAAAAACATGGTTTCGAGATAAACGCGTTCAAAGTTTGTGAACAAAGAAAAAAAAGGGTTGAAAAAGAAAAATACGCTCTCACTGATCCGGCTGTAACTGTTGAACACGTAAAAATTTTTTCATGAAATTTTTTTCTTAGTATTTTAAGAATATTGACAAAAAAAAAAAAATTTTAAAAAAGTCGATTTAAAAAAACGGCTAATGTCATGTCCCCGTTAAGTGTTTCTTGTTCAATTGACTTCTGAACCTATTTTTGAGCAAAATGATTTGTATCAATAGCGACAGTAAACAAAGTATGCCTATTCCTGATTTTTTAAAGTAAAAATATTTTAAAATTTGAGCATAACAAGTATGGAAAAATATATTTTTTTAATATGCGATATTTTGCTTAGAAAAAAAACTATGAAATCGAATACTAAAAAAAACAAAAAAATCTATAATGAGATCATTCTAAAGTGTTAATGCTTGATCTCGAAAAATAATTTTAAATTTAAATTTCTTGGCAGGCAAAAATTTCTATTATAAGAGATTTTAGTTTCTAAAGAAGTGTAAGATTTTAATTAAAAAAAAATATTTATAATTGTGAGCTTGACAGAAATAGAAAAATATATAATTTTGTCTTGCGATTTTGTGTAGAAATATTATGAAAAAACCAAAATTATATCATGAGATTTTTCTAATTAATGAAATCAAATCAAATTTTAAAATTAAATTCTATCATGAGAGATTTTATTTTCCAAAAAAAGTGTTAGATTTTAAGTGCAAAAAAATATTTAATAATTTGAGCATGGCAGAAATAGAAGAATATAGTGTTTTGTCGTGCGATATTTTGCTGAGAAAAAAAAAAATGAATAAATCGAAATATTATGAAAAAACAAAAATTCCTTCATGAGATTTTTCTAAATTATTAATCTTAATGTTGAAAAAAACACTTAATTAAATTTCTTGCCAGACAAAAATTTCTATCATGAGAGATTTTATAAAAAAAACATGTTATGATTTAAAGAGCAAAAAAAAAATATATAAAAATTTGAACATGACCTAAATAGAAAAAAAAAATGATTTTTGTCGCGCGATATTTTGCTGAGAAAAAAAAAAATAAATTGAAATATTAAGAAATAAACAAAATTTCTACCATAAGATTTTTCTAAATTAAAAATGCATGATGTTGAAAAAAAAACTATAAAATTAAATTTCTTGGCAGGCAAAAATTTCTATCATGAGAGATTTTATTCCAAAAAAGTGTTATGATTTAAGTTCACAAAAAAATATTTGAAAATTTGAGCTTGACAGAAATAGAAAAATATAGATTTTTGTCATGCGATACTTTGCTGAGAATATAAAACAAGTAAATTGAAATATTATAAAATAAACAAAAATTCTATCATAAGATTTTTCTAAAATATTAATGCTTGATGTTTGAAAAACTATAAGATAAATTTTCTTCAAAGGCAAATATTTCTATCATGAGAGATTTTATGCTAACAAAGTTTTACCTAAATAGAAAAAAACTGATTTTTGTCACGATATATTTTGCTGAAAAAAACTAGCAAATCGAAATATTATGAAAAAGCAAAAATACTCTCATGAGATTTTTCTAAAATATTAATGCTTGATGTTGGAAAAAAACTATAAAATAACTTTTCTTTTAAGGCAAAAATTTCTATCATGAGAGATTTTATACAAAAAATGTTTTATGATTTTAAGAGCAAACAAATATTTAAAAATTTCAGCATGACCTTAACAGAAAAAAACTGATTTTTGTCACGATATATTTTGCTGAGAAAAAACTAGTAAATCGAAATATTATGAAATAAACCAAAATTTTATCATGAGATTTTTCAAAATTATTAATGCTTGATGTTGAAAACAAAAACTATAAAATCAAAGTTCTTGGCAGGCAAAAATTTCTATCATGGGAGGTTTTATAAAAAAAACTTGTTATGAGAGCAAAAAAAAATATTTAAAAATTTGAACATGACCTAAATAGAAAAAGCTGATTTTTTGTCACACGATATTTTGCTGAAAAAAAAAATAAAGAAGTAAATCGAAATATTATGAAATAAACAAAAATTCTATCATAAGATTTTTCTAAATAAGAAACTATAAAATTATATTTCATGGCAGGCAAATATTTCTATCATAAGATATTTTATTCCAAAAAAGTGTTATGATTTTAAGAGAACAAAAATATTTAAAAATTAGAACTAAAATGAAAATAAAAAAAAAATAAATGATAATATAACTAAAAAAACTGATTTATGTCACGCGATATTTTGCTGAAAAAAGTAGTAAATTGAAAGTTTCAGTAAAAAATTTAATATTTTAGCAGGTGTGGGTATGCGTTCTGTGAAAAATAAAAAGTAACAAGCAAAAAACATGTTTTTTTTTACCAAAAAGGACCTTCAGGAGAATCAAAATTGCTTCGGCGGTTTTTCTTCGATTTGATAAGAAAGTATGCAGAAATCATGTTAATGAGTTCCTTTCACTTTTGAGACCCCAACCGGCAAAATCTAAATTTCGATCCGGTCTAATTTATATGAGTAACATGAGAGTTTTATATCATTATTATGTTTTTTGTTATTAATGGTATGTATAATGATAGTATAAAAAAAATGCAATATTATATGTCATGCGATTTCTAACCATTTTCATATGTTAATTCAGATATTTTTATCATGATGAATTTATTGTCAAACAAGATTGTATTATGAGAGATACAATTATATCGTCAGAGTTGCATCAGTATTTATGTATTAAGTATCGAGAGATTTTTATGACAGATATTTATGATAAATTATTCATATCAAAATACAGTTTGGATATAAATTTTAGATTTTAAATTAATATTAAAATATAATTTTTCTAAGATATTTATATCGTGAGAGTCATATATTATAAAAAAAAAATATGTGTTTATATATAATATGCGAGTTTTATATCAGCACATCTAATGCTACTAGAAATAATGTTTATTATTATATGTCATACGAATTTTATCTTTGTTGTTATTTTATTTAAAAACGTTGCTTCAGAGATTTTTATTATGATTTACTTTTATTATGATATTTGATTATCGTGAGACAAGTTTATATTATGAGATATATTTTTATGAGAATTTTTAATTATAATATTCATATATCTTGAGAGTTTTCTATAATTATTTCATAATTTTTACAGAAAATAAAAAGTACTGCTATATAAACATCTATTTTCATACTTAAAAATTTGAGAAAAATATAGTTTTTGTACAAATGATAGATATCTTTCATGAGATGTATGTCATTATTTATAAATAATACATTAATATCATAATATATATATGAGTAATAATTAAAATTTTGTTTTTATATGAAAAACGTTTATATGTTATGTAAACAAAAGTGCTCGTACATAAGAATAACATAACATTAGAATAAATACAAAAAGCAAATATTTTTAAATGTATAAAAAAAAAAAATTATAACAACAAGCAAGCTACTTGTTTGTTAAAAAAAAATTATATAAAAAGCATATATTGTTGTCATTAGACGTTTATTTCATAACTAGTACAGAAGCGCGTCATACGACGGGTCGTATTCAAAGTAATAAAGTAGCAGACGATATCATATTTTTCTTTTACCTGAAATGTTGTTTTGTTCCAGTCATCGTCAATGTGTCCTCACTGATAAATATCAAATAAATTTTGTGCGCATACTTTTAGGCTAAAAATGCATATAAAAAGCACTGTAATAGGGAAACAGGTTCTGGTCCAGGCTAACATGTTCAGCCTATACATAGCAATAACAACTATAAAAGTTTGGGTGATATAGAGCACCGAGCAGGACGCTTGTCTTTTATATATTAAGATATTTTTTCACTATGAAAGTTTGATGGTATGACTTCCGTGTTATATTCATTTGTATAACATGAGACTTTTAATTTAAAATTATGTGAGATTTTACTTGTTATTATGTAAGAAATTACATAATGATTTATTTATAACACTCAATATTTATAACATGGTAGTTTTATAGAGTAATATAAATATATCATGAGCTTTTTCTTATTGTCATAATTTAAGAAAAAGTATTTCAATAAGAAAAAAGGTTTGTATGACATTTTCGTCATCCCAAATGAGGGATGACATTTTTTTGAGAACGATATATTTATTTCATAAGATTTAACTTATTTGATATTATTGTTATACTAGCTTGTGATTTTTTTTTGTTAAATGTATGATGTATTGCTTCCAAGAAACATTAATTCCATAAAATTTGTTCATTATGAAATTTTGATAGTATGATTACTGTGATAAAGCCATCAAAATATCATGAGAGTTTCATAATTTAAAATTGATGAAGTAAAAAATTTCATTATGATATTTTTATATCATAAAATTTGTATGTCGTGAGATTCTTGCATATAAATATAAATATATAATGAGAGTTTTTCATCAGTATGATATAATGATTTAATAATACGGAAAGTAATGAATATATACATATACAAAAAAGAAAAAAAAAAACAAATTGGCCATTTCAGCCCTTGAAAGGACTTTGACCGAGCTTCTTATGATCAATTGTGTTGTATGTGTTATTAAATGTTTGCACACAATTGACCGAGAACTGGACCTACATGTTTTATGCCGACTCCGAACGGCTAAAGTTCATGTTCTCAAGAAGCTTTACATGGCATTTTTTACTCTCTGAGGTTTGCCATTGTCTGCAGAGAGGTGGTGACCGATCAGAAAAATTTTTTATTGACAAAAAACTTTTCGCCGCGGCTGGGGATCGAACCCGGGCTCCGGGCATGCTAAGCCACACACTTAACCTGCATGCCACGGTCGCCACAACATACATATAAAACATGTTCATAATTTGGGATGACATTTTTTTGAGAACGATAGATTTATGTCATGAGATTTAATTAAATTTAATATTTATATTATAATATCTACATTTTTTCTACTTGGAATCAGAAATTCCTTCATAGCAGGACTAATAACTAATATGAGAGACATAAAAAAAATGGTTTTGATTATTTGTGAAGGTGTAGAAAAAATGAAAAGTTAAAATTTCTTTAAACTACATTACAAATTTATGTCACGATAGTTTTTGTGCTCTGTATTTGAATCACTTGCTTATATTATCACTATATAGTTATGTCATGAGTGTTTTATCAAGTGTTATTTTATTAAGCGTGAGAAATTTATTGTGAAATATTTATATCACCTAAGATTTTTTATCCGCAAATAAATATTTAAATTGGTATATTTATATCATTTATATCATTGGTGGTGACCGTGGCATGCAGGTTAAGTGTGTGGCTTAGCATGCTCGGAGCCCGGGTTCGATCCCCAGCCGCGGCGAAAAAAGTTTTTTTTCAATAAAAAATTTTTCTGATCGGTCACCACCTCTCTGCAGACAATGACAAACCTCAGAGAGTAAATAATGCCATGTAAAGCTTCTTGAGAACATGAACTTTAGCCGTTCGGAGTCGGCATAAAACATGTAGGTCCAGTTCTCGGTCAATTGTGTGCAAACATTTAATAACACACACAACACAATTGATCATAAGAAGCTCGGTCAAAGTCCTTTCAAGGGCTGAAATGGCCAATTTGTTTTTGTTTTTTTTTTTTATATTTATATCATATGAACAAATTTTGCTTACATTAGATAGTTTTATAACAAACCAACAATTAGTTGCCGTCTGTAAGCAATTTGAAAAGTGATAAAAACTCAATCGATGGGTTTCATATGAACTAATCAAAAGAAACAAAATGCTCAGGCTTCAGGTAGTCTCTTCATTTCTAAGTTGGCGTTTATAGTGAACGCCGATTCAGACAGGCAGGCAGACAGGCAATGTGAACAAGCGAGATAGATAGCAATTCGCATCTCGTTTTTTTCACACACATTTCAGCCTGCCTGTCTGAATCGCGTTCACTATGAGCGGGGCCTAATGAAGCATTGGGTGGAACCTAGCATACAATTTTCTTTAGTTTTAATTATTAAAGTACTTAAATATAGATAAAATTTTAGTTTCTACCAAAGTTTTTATTCTATGTTTATCAAAATTCTTCTAAATTTTGAATTTCTTAATTTAGTCTAATGCTTGTCAATTGTTTGACCTAATAATGAAGGTCAAGTATAGCCACTTGTAATCCTTCCACTCCTTTCATTGCTTTACAGAATATTTTCATATTAAACCACAATATCGAACTTCCATAGCACTCTTTTTTATTTTTTTTTATATATTTTTTTTTTTTATTTTTTTTTTAGGTGCTGTTATTGCCTAACAGCATACCACAAAAGTGTCGCATGCTCAGTGATAGACTCACACAAGCACACACAAAAACAAGAAAAAAAAAATCTATTACCAAATAATTGCATTTCGAAATGTGAGCGCGACATGCAGCAGGTTAGCATGTAAATATTTTGTATGTTTTTCAACAAAAACAGCAGCAGCAACAACAAAAACAACAACAATAACAATAACAGGCAATTTTGCACAATAACATCAATGTTGCTATAACTTTGCCATTATTATTATGGCTATTTTAGATTATTATTAATACTATTATTATTATTTTGATGACGATGACGATGATGATAATGATGATTATGATGATGATTATTTTTATGTTGATATTGATGGCTTGATGTTGGCATGTTCAAGTATAAAAGCAATTTTGCACACATTAAGGCAACAAAAACCAAAAATAACAACATCAACAATAACAACAACAAAAAACAAGAACAAAAACAGACATAGAGTATGCATGAAAACAACAACGATGGCAAATGATATTGACAACAACACACACACACACACACACAAACAAACACACACACATAAACAAAATCAGCGCCTAAAACATTTTCCAATTGCGCCTAAAAAACGCAATGAAATTTTACAAAATCATGTTAGATTATTGTTGTTGTTGTTCGCCCTAGCTTTATTTTGCTAATAATTGTAATTTTGTAAAATTATACAGCGCCGTGCAGTCAACGGCTGTGGTTGTTATTGTTATTGTTTTTGTAATTATTGTGCGCTAAACCCATCATTAACGTAGCTCAAAGCTGGCATGAGTTAATAATTTTTGTTGTGTTTTTATTAGCGTTTATTTTTTTTTTTACTATTTTGTTTTGGTTCATTTATTGACCCCCAAAATGGACTCATTATAAGAACAGGCATTGATTTCATTGGTACAGCCCACAGTGCTTGCACTGTGTACCTACCGCTACTGTGTGTGTTTCCTTGTGCATGTGTGCTATACAATTTCGTGGGCGTCAAAGTTCAATTAACTTGACTGCAAACTTTGGCGAAAAAAAAATTGCGCTAAACAAAAAAAAAAAAAACTAATCCAGCTAGTTTTGCCAAAGCAAGTTTAAAGTTTGCATGTTTTGCTAACAAAACTTTTGTTGTTAGACTCTCTGTTTTGTGGTTGTTTTTGTTGTTGTTGTTTAGTTTGCTTTTGTTACGCAAGCAGTTCTGTTGAAGTTGTGCTTAAAAAATTTGGCCTAAACATGCAATCGCTGCTGCTGCTTCTGCTGTTGCGGTTTGTAATTGCTGGCAGCAGCCTCGAAAACGATTGATAAAAGTAGGCGTGGTCATTGTTTAACTGCAAACTTGCTCTAGCAAAATTTATGCAAAACGTTGAAGATTGTGTGTGTGTGTGTGTGTGCTCGTGTATGCCTTGCGATTAGCTGGCTATTTTAACTGCGTTTAATTAGACTGTAGCAACAAAAATTGTGCTGCATACTTTAAGGCCATTGAAGCTGTTGCCTTTGTAAACGCCAAGTTTTACAACTTTACATAATGTTGTTGTTGTTTTAACATAAACTTCTTTACATTGATTTTCAATGCTTTTATCTACAAGCAAAACAAAGTGTTGCCAAACTTCGCTATTCTACTCCTTTTTAAGCCAACAAGTATTGTTATGTGGACTTTAGTCCATCTTTTTCAGCCAGATGGGGGAAAATTCGTTCGCAATTTATTAATATACTAGTTCTTTTCCGTCAAAAATGACGGGCCCGTTTCCACTTATTCGATTTTAAATTATTCAAATAATAATTTGTAGTTTCAAATACTTATAAAATGCATCAAAGTAAATACGGAAACCATAGTAGGTACGACGAAATATGTTTAAAATTTTTTTGTAAAACTGAAACTTTCAAAATGAAAAAAAAATAAAAATTTTTTGAAGTTTCAATAAATCACAAAACAGAAAATGTTAAAAAATATGCTCTGAAATTTTTCAAAAAAAAATCAAGCGTTCCGCACTCACATTTTACGGAATTATGTTATAGTAATGATTTTCTTGATTATTTTTGGCTTTATAACTGACTTTATCAAATGAAAAATTTAAAAGAAAATGAACGTTCGTAACATACTTATTGATGTTGTCCTTTGTTGAAGTTTTTTTTTCCACCTGCAGCGTTATTTAAATTAAGTTAAGTAATGCTGAATTCTTTTAAAATAAATAAATAAATTTGTTTGAGAAATCTCCCATAAAAGCTCAAAAAATCAATCAATCAAGTGCTAGCAAAATTAGAAGTTACACTAGCAAAAAAGTACGTCCTTTGACGGTTCGCATTCAAAATAATTAAATAGCATACGGTATGACGATAATATCTTTACATTCAACTCGAATGTTGTTATGTTGCAGTCGTTTTCAATGATAAATAATATATAAGTTATGTGTGCATACTTTCAGGCTAAAAAATTAATTGAATAATAAAAGCACTGTAATAGCCAGAATGAATAGTTTGAGCGATATTGGGGCAGGACTTTTGTTTTTCATGTATTAAGATGCTACACCGATAGAGTTTAGTTATTTTAGGTTTTTTTTTACACCATCCCAGCTTTAACTCAAGCATGTAGAGACAAAACCTGTATCTTAATATATTCATGATATAAATATGTTGTTGTGTTACTCTTTTTACATAATGTAAATATATCATAACATAAAATTCTCGTTGTAGCGATGTTTTTCTTATTCAAAAATTAAAAAATTTTTCTGCATCACATGCAAAATGAGCTTATAAATGATGTTATGTTTCTAAAAATGTCTCATGCAAGAAGTTAATCTTGCTTTGAAAGAATTTGTGACGTTATTCTCTCAAAACAGTGAGGAAATTTATGTATCGATAAACTAATATAATATAGTAGTGACCGTGATGATCGTGGCATGCAGGTTAAGTGTGTGGCTTAGCATACTCGGAGCCCGGGTTCGATCCCCAGCCGCGGCGAAAAGTTTTTTACAATAAAAAATTTTTCTGATCGGTCACCACCTCTCTGCAGACAATGGCAAACCTCAGAGAGTAAATAATGCCATGTAAAGCTTCTTGAGAACATGAACTATAGCCGTTCGGAGTCGGCATAAAACATGTAGGTCCAGTTCTCGGTCAATTGTGTGCAAACATTTAATAACACACACAACACAATTGATCATAAGAAGCTCGGTCAAATTCGTTTCAAGGGCTGAAATGGCCAATTTATTTATTTATTTTTATTTATAAATTATTATAAATAAGTCATTATATAAAAATGAAATATTTCCTCACTATCTCATGAAAGAAATTAATTGTGCTTAAAAAATTTTTTTACAAATCCACAGCAAAATAAATTTTTTTTTGTATGTGTCAAAACTATGATTTATATAAACACACCTTATGGTTAAAAAATGTCTCATGCTATGAATATATAATGACAGAAATTTGTTTATATTGATTAAAAATTCTCATAATATATGTCAATCATAACTCTCTCAATCTCTCATTATATAAATATTTCATGATTAAAATCGTAAATTTTTTTTTGTAATATTTTGTTAACACATTTATTTAATAAATTTCAATTATTAAAAATATCTCATGCTAACAGTTAGTCTTTCTTGAATTATATGATATAATTTTATTAAAACAGAAAAAAATTTGTTTATTTAAATCAAGATTAATGAATATAAATAACTAATATAAATAATAATAAATTCAGATTAAGAAATATAAATAAGTCGTATGTAAAAGTATATTAATTTTATTTCATGAAAGAAATTTATTGTTATAAATTTTTTTTTTATAATTCCTCAGTAAATGGTTGTTTTTTTATATTAATGATTATTTAATGTTTTATGAACATTCATGTAGGTAATAAAACTCTCATGATATAAATATATAATGATACAATTTTTTTGATGTATATCGAAAAATTTCCAAAAATTTTTTTGTAAGGAAAAATAACTAATATAAATAAGAATAAATAAGAATTAACGAATATAAAAAAGTCGTATACAAAAGTATATTAATTATATTTCATGAAAGAAATTTATCGTTTTAAAATTTATTTTTTATAATTCCTCAGTAAATGGTTGTTTTTTATGCATATTACCTTATATTTTATGATCATTCATGATGCTTACAAAAATCTCATGATATAAATATATCATGATACAATATTTTATTTTGATATAAATTTTTCATGATATTTGTTTACCAAAATACAAACCTCGCATTATTTAAATATTTCATTGTTAAAAACTTTCATGATATAAATATATCGTAATGTAGATATATCATGTTATTTAGTTCTTGTTTTAGAAATATTTTCCTTTACAGAAATTTTATTTTATATCTGATATGCTAAACTGATAAGCTTTGATGCATATAGAAAAATATCAAAAATATTTTTTATCTAAAAATATCTCATGCTAGCAATTTATATATCATTACTGAATGCTTGTGAAATGTTATTTAATCAAAACAGTAAGAAAATTTGTAATTCCAACATCGATGTACGAATAAAAATATGTAGTTTTTAAAAAAATATTTTAATTTTATTGCATGAAAGAAATTGATGGTCTTCAATTTCTGTACAAAAATTAAGCAAATAAATTTTTTAACATGGAAAACATTCTGTTTTATGTAAACATTCATGATGGTTGAAAAAATCTCGCCTGACATACGTATGTCATGATACAATTTTATTTGTGTTTATGTAAATTTCTTATAATAAACATTAATGACAATACAAATCTATCATTATATAAATTTTTCACGAAAAAAATTTGTCATGATATAAATATAACGTTATGATATTTTTTCATTGATTTCAATACACCTATCATTGATTTATATCATTATTTATATCATTGATTTCTCATGATATAAATACACCTTATTTGTTTTGATGTAAATTTACCATGAAAAATATGCATTTAATGTGTACATTTATCACAATGCTTTGTATTTAAAAATCCTACTATTTATAAAAATTTCATGGTTCAAATCTCTCATGATATAAATATATCGTTATAATGTTTGCATAATGATTCATAAACATGTCTATTTATTAACTTTTAGCAATATTTTCTAATGCTGGAATTTAAATTCTTCACTACCATCATATCTAAAATACATATTTTTAAGTTTTTTTAAAAATTTATAATATTATCGCATGAAAGAAATTTATTGTATTAAAAGATATTTTTGTACAAAACATGAGCAAATACATTTTTTTTTCACATTAAAAACTTTCTGCTTTTTAAAAACATTCATGATGGTTGAAAAAAATCTCGCATGATATAAATATGTCATAACATAATTTTTCTTATTCTTATGTAAACTTTTCATAACAAAAATTAATCACAACACAAATCTCACATTATACAAAAATTTCATGATAAAAATCTGTCATGATATATATATAACGTCATGATTTTATTTTTATTATTGTTGATTTATCATACAATTAAGATCTCGTTTAAGCAATTTTTTCTATTACAGTTATGATGATGGTAAAATATCTCTCATGATATAAATACACCTTATTTTTTTTGATATAAATTTATCATGAAAAATGTTCGTCACAACTCTTTGCATTTAAAAACCCACTATTTATAAAAATTTCATGGTTCAAATCTCTCATGATAGAAATATGTCGTTATAGTTTTTGCATAATGATTCACAAACATATCTTTGTATTAACGTTTTAGCAATATTTTCTTATGCTGGAATTTAAATTTTTCTCTACGATCAATCTAAAATATATTTTTTTAATTTTTTTTTTAAAAATATATAATATTATCGCATGAAAGAAATTAATTGTTTTAAAATATATTTTTGTACAAAACATGAACAAATACATTTTCTTACATGAAAAACTTTCTGCTTTTTGAAAACATTCATGATGGTTGAACAAATCTCGCATGATATAAATATGTCATAAAAGAATTTTGTTGTTATTAATGTTTAATTTTCATAACAAAAATTAATCACAACACAAATCTTTCATTATACAAAGATTTTATGATAAAAATCTGTCATGACATAAATATCTCATTTTACAAAGATTTCATGATAAAAATCCGTCATGATATAAATATCGTATTTTACAAAGATTTCATGATTTAAATATTTCATGATATAAATATCTTATTTTACAAAGATTTCATGATATAAAATAACGTTATAATATTTTGTTTTTCATAATGTTGATTTATCATAAAATTAAGAGCTCGTTGCAGCAAAATTTTATATTACGGGTATGATGATGGCAAAAAATCTCTCATGATATAAATATAGATACTTTATTTGTATTGATGTAGATTTATCATGAGAAATGTTTGTCACAATGCAAATTCCACTAAATAAAAATATTTCATGGTTCAAATCTCTCATGATAGAAATATGTCGTTTTAATTTTTGCATAATGATTCAAAAGCATATCTAATTACTAACGTTTAAGCAGTATTTTCTTATGCTGGAATTTGAATTTTTCTCTACCAGCATATCTAAGATAAATTTTTTCAAGTGTTTTTAAAAATATGTAATATTATCGCATGAAAGGAATTTATTGTCTTAAAAAATATTTTTGTACAAAACATGAGAAAATACATTTTCTTAGATGAAAAACTTTCTGTTTTATATAAAAATTCATGATGGTTGAGTAAATATCGCGTGATATAAATATGTCATAACAAAATTTTGTTTGTTTTTATGTAAAATTTTCATAACAAACATTAATCACAACACAAATATTTCATTATACAAAGAGTTCATGATAAAAATCTGTCATGATATAAATATCGTATTTTACAAAGATATCATGATTTAAATCTGTCATGATATAAATATCTTATTTTACAAAAATTTCATGATATAAAATAACGTTATAATATTTTGTTTTTCATAATGTTGCTTTATCATAAAATTGAGAGCTCGTTTTAGCAATATTTTCTTTAACAGGTATTATGATGGTAAAAAAATCTCTCATGATATCAATATACTTTATTTGTATTGATGCAAATTTATTATGAAAAATGTTTGTCACTATGCATATCCCACTATATATAAATATTTCATGGTTTAAATCATTGACGGGCAGCTTTGCACACTTGTGATTGTATAAGTGCATGAAAATATGTATTCATTTCACGTACAGAACGATCAAAGCTTCAGTATACAAGCAAACGTCAAGCAGACAAGATCTGCGCTTGAGTGTTCCTTGAATGCATGAAAAAAAATTGCGAGATATTACACTGAATAAATTTTATGTTTACAAGTATATATGAACAACATTTTTTATTTTTAGAAAATAACATAGCGCATTGCATGGTGTGTCATAAGGAAGTAAAATTTGCTAATCAAACAATTTTGATTAGCAAAAAGCTGTTTTAATTTTATTTAATATTAATGTTACTAAATGTTAACATATTAGTAGAAATGCCAATTTTAGTTTCAGATTAAAGTATATTGGTACTTTCGTTTGGTAAAAAGAAATATTTAAAAGTTGTAAAAATTTTACGAATTAAAAATATTTGTAAAACTTCACTCTCTGTGTTTAATAATACATATTATCCATCTGTCGGTCTGTTTGCATATCATAGTCCGTCCATTACAAGTTCATTTAAATTCGTTATATAAATCGAAGCACAAAAAAAAAATGACCCAATGATACTACAAAAAGAGCTTTAGCACTGCTTTGTTTTCAGTGTAAGCTTTAAAGCGCTCCTTAATACATACTCAAGATAAGAAAGTATAGGTGTGCAAAGTTGCCCGTCAATGGTTTAAATCCCTCATGATATAAATATATATCTTTATAATTTATGCATTATGAAGACATGTATATTAAGAATGTAAATTAACGTTTTACTAAATATTTGTCAATGTTTTAAAATCAATAATTTCTTGTTCAGGACTTACAATTTTTCTCTACCATCATAGCTAAAAATATAAAAACATATTTTATCTAAATGTGTCTCATGCTATAAGTTAGTCTTTCTTTAAAATAATGATGTGGTGATATTTTATCGATGACATTAATCATTAATTTCGTTCAATTAAGATGTAAAGAATGCAATGTTTAAAACATATAATCAATATTATCTCATGCAATAAATTTATTGTGCTAACAAAAATATTTCTATTCAAATGCCCAGCGAATACATCGATTTTTGTTTTTTTTTATAAAAAGTTTTTGTTTTATACAAACATATAGGATGTTTGAAAAATCTCTCGAGCTATAAATATATAATGATATATGATGTAAAAATGTCATGACATAAATATATCATAATATAAATATATCATGATATAAATATATCATGACACAAAAAATATATATTTAAGAACTCGGATATCAATATATTGTCATAACATATGGTTGCTTTATGTTGGACATGAAAGGTTTGATAAAGCTGAACCTGCATGTTTATATCGACTGAGAACGGCTAATGTTCAAGTTCTCAAGGAACTTTATATGACACTGTTTTCACTCTGAGCTTTGCCATTGTTTGCAGAGAGTTGACGGTCTTGGAGAAAAGTCATTTCTATTAAAAAAAACTTTTGCTCGAGGTTAGGAATGAACTTGCCGGGATTCGTTGGCTCACTTGCCACACACTTAGTCCAAATGACCGCCACAATGGAACACCCTGATATATCTTCTGATATCTTTGAAAAACATGCACTTCAAAGCTTGCTTGCAACAAATTTATAAAGAAGCATACACTATGACGGCTTGATTGAAGCTATGTTAAAATAAATTTTTTTAACCAGATTCCTATAAACCAAACAAATTTGCCTCAAATTCGAGATCTCGGATATTTATTTCGAAAACGAATTTCGAAAATGTTTTGCTAATGAACCCGAGGGCGGGAGAAATATAAAGTTCTTGTTAGTGTGTGAACTTTTTACTGACAATCCTTATAATTAATTTTTTTTTTCAAATGGTACATAACCTTTTTGTACTGCCTAAAGCCTGCTGCATCCATAAAATATGCAATGAAAATTTAAGAATTAATGACATCTTAAGCCCTGTTGCAGTGTTTGTTTTAATCATGCTTGCTACACTTGTTGCTGTGGTTTTTGTTTTTTTTTTTGGTTTTTTTTTTTGTGTGTGTCTCTGTTGTATTGAGCTTAAAAATTAAGCCTGGCAGCTCTGCTGTGTACATATTTATTTATACTTTTTTGTTACTTTTCTTATCTACATTTAAATTTGTGTGTTTACGAAGTGCTTAAGTTGTGATAAGCATCAAAGTCTGTCTTCAGGCATTTAGGGTAAACAAGCAGGGAGAGAGAGAGAAATAATTTAAAATTTTTGCTTTTAATCTACATGAGATAGAGATTAAAATGAAAGGTCAAAGTTTTGAATTGTTTTAAATATCAAAAAGGAGTTGCTATTTACAACAGCAACAAAAAGTTGTTTGATAATGTTTAGATAAAAAGATGCTCAATTGATTCAGACAGGAAAGCCAAAAAGTATGCAGCAACATTTTTTGTTTTACAGCTAGCTATATTAAGAGCTAGCTTGGCATACTATTATATGCCAAAAAGTATGCAGCAATACTTGTTGCTTTTTTAGCTAGCTTTATAAAGAGTAGCTAAGGCTGAAACTTGCACGCTTTGAGCATTTAATTTAAAACGTGACAATAAATCTGTCAACAGCAGCTGTTCAAGCAAGCTTTGCTGCGCTTAATGAGATTTAATGAAATTGTATGGCAAGAGTTATTAAAAAATTAAGGCTAAACAAAAACAATGCGCTATGCATTACATGACAAACTAACTAATGAAGGATTAAAAAAACATGTTGGAGAAAAAAAAAGCGCCAACGCGCAAAGCAAACATTTATAGCTTAATTAACTGACATCAGCTAACAGTTGCAGCCAAAAAAGCATGCACATTGTTAAAAAAGATGAAAAAAAAAAAATAAAATAATGGCAAAAACACACATAAATAAACTGCAAAAATGTGCTTATATCAAATGCTCAAATCTATTTTATTGCAGAAAAAACATGTCCCTGGCCGCTACTTGTAACATTTTTTTTTGCCGCCCAGTTTGTGGCAACAAACTGTTTACATTTATTTTTATTTATTTAAACAACTTATAAATATTATATTAAATTGCATGCGCTTTTGTTTTTTTTTGTAATTTTTTTTTGTAAAATAGAATTGTTAAAAAAAAACTTTTCGGCATAGTATTCGACACGCCAAAAGCAACTAAATTAAGTTAATTAATAATTTATTAACACAAGCATTGAAATCAATTTAAATTGTCATTTGATAGGCAAATAAATTTTGGCCCGTAAAATTAATGGAATTTTTTATCAAGCCAGATCCAAAAAAAAAGGTGCTGCTGCTGTCTCTGCATTAGAAATAGTGTTTGTGTGCTTAAAACAGACGCAATGGCAGCCTAAATAAATAGCAACAAATTCAAATTGTTGTGTGGGTGGCAGCAAAAATTGTTGTGCTCTTGTGAGGCAAAGTTAAAAAAAAAGCCAGCTAAGTTACACAAGAAACAAGGTGCTGAATTATTAATCAAAGGTTTATTTCATAGCAAAAGCATTGAAGATGGGCGTAAAAAGGGACGGGCAGGGTGGAGGTAAATGTTCTGCCCATAACTAACTCTACTAATCGATAGTCAGTTATTTGTGTGCTCTTCTCTAGCATAAACATAACTAAGTAGATTCATTATAATGGCTGCCGGAAGTGTTCCCAAACTGGCAGCTGTTGCTTAACTAAATGTGATACATATATAAAAGAAGACATATATAAACATATATAAAGCCTAGTACTCTGTTCGTTTGCGTGAAATTTCTCTCGCAACATTAATTTTTTTGTTGCCTGAAAATTCTGACAAATATTTTGTTGCAAAGAAATTGAAAAATTTGAGAAAGTCTTGCTTTACTTTTCAAAATAAACAAATAAATTTATAAAAAACAAGCAATTTACGACAACTGTCACTTTTCACTACAAAATAAACAGGCAGTTCAATTAAAATGTTGTGACAAAATGTTGCAAGAGAAATGTTGCGAGTATTTTTCACAGCGGAACAGAGTACTACTTTGATGAACTGACTGTGAAAAATTTCAGGCATAGCTATTTCATAGTTATGGTTTTTTGTATGTAGAGTCCAGTAAAATTTCACATGAAACTGAACAGAGAAGTATGCTTTACTTTTCAAAATTTCAGAGAAAAATATATAAAAAAAATTTCGACAACTGTCATTTTTCACTACAAAATAAACAGGCAGTTCAATTAAAATGTCGTGAAAAAAATGTTGCCAGAGGAATGTTGCGAGTATTTTTCTCAGCGGCACAGAGTACTACTTTGATGAACTGGCTGTGAAAAATTTCACGCATATTTCACAGTTAAAGTTTTTTATATGTAGATTCCAGTAAAATTTCACATGAAACTGAACAGAGAAGTATGGTTTACTTTTCAAAATTTCAGAGAAAAATAAATAAAAAAAATTTCGACAACTGTCACTTTTCACTACAAAATAAACAGGCAGTTCAATTAAATTGTCGTGAAAAAATGTTGCCAGAGGAATGTTGCGAGTATTTTTCTCAGCGGAACAGAGTACTACTTTGATGAACTGGCTGTGAAAAATTTCACGCATATTTCACAGCTATTGTTTTTTGTATGGAAATTTGAGTGAAATTTCACATGAAACTGAACAGAGTACTAAACTTAACTGCCAAAAATTGTTTTTAAATTTCATTAAACACCTTAAGGGGCGACATGACATTGGTCGTTTTTTGAAATCGACTTTTTTTTATAAATGTAAACTTTTTATATTTGAGTAAATATTTTTAAAATTCTCAAAAAAAAAATTCATGGAAAAATTTTTACGGATTCAAAAGTTACAGCCGGATAAGTGAGAGCGCATTTTTAATTTTAAACTTTTTTTTCTTTGTGTACAAGCTTTGAACGCGTTTATCTCGAAACCATGTTTTTTGTACTGGTTGCGGCACTAGCGAGTTCATGTTTTGACGAAATTTTTTTTTGTTTTCGTATTTTTTAAACTTGATGCGCTATCGTATGACACGAGCTTTTTTAAATTTTTTTTTGATTTTTCTGAATTTTCAAAGTCAATATTTTTTTCGAAAAAACACACTTTCGAATTTGGAACATCACCAAAAATTGAAAAAAAAATTTTTAAAAAATGCTCCTGTCATACTATAACCAATTTTGTTATGATTTAAAAAAGTTATTTTTTTCCAAATTGGACAATTTTTGCGACTCCCAGCGAGCGCTGCAAACACGAGGCCCCGTTTTTTTCTCTTCCGCCAGTTTGAAGCTCTATAAAACCATGTTGGAGTGAAAAATATATTTTCTTGAATTTTTTTTCCTGAAATTTGTTTAGTTCTCTACAATAATAAAAAAATTTTTGGAAAAATGTCAAATTTTTGACTGATTTATGAATTTAAAAAAAAGGTCTGTTTTCTCTGCTGCGAATGTCCCACCTTAATTGTCGTGAAAAAATGTTGCAAGAGAAATGTTGCGAGTATTTTTCACAGCACAGAACAGAAGTACAACTTTGAGAAACATGTGAAAATTTTCACGCATATTTCACAGCTATTGTATTTTGTATGGAAATTTGCGTGAAATTTCACATGAAACTGAACTGAGTACTAAACTTAACTACCAAAAATTGTTTGAAAATTTCATTAAACACCTTAAAGTATGCTACAATCAATGCGCACCACAGGTGAGCTTTATTTTTGCGCCGGCTTTAGTGTAAATTAAGGCCGAGTTTGCACTTAAAATTTACATTTATTGTTTAAATAGCATTAAATATTCATATAAATGTAAATTTGCAGTGTTGCAAAAATTTCTTTTATTTACAATGCTTTTGTTAAAAAAAAAAAAAATGTAATTTATTTGCTCATTTCATTTCAATTCATTTGATTTCATTGCGTTGCCAACCATATGCTTTTTTTGCCATTATTAAGCTTAATAAAGTAACAGAAAAGAAATTGCAAAAATTTCTGGCAAAAATCAATAAATAATCATTACTGCGGCCACCTTTTCTTTGGCTACTTTTTTGTTAACCTCCCCACCCAGCCAGCTACAGCAGACGCTGCCACAGCTCAATGAACAAAGCATTGTAAGCAAACCGCTAGCATTTAATGCTTTTTGCACATTTATTTTTCACAATATTTACAATTATTTCTTGTGCCATACCAGCCCTCTTCCCCCCCCCCCCCCCTCACCCACAAACTGAAAGAGCTTTCAGCCCGAACTGACGCATATAGTATAAATATTCTAAGGGCAACAGGAATGTTGTGTCAGAGTGTGCACAATACAAAAACGCTTAAAACGTAGCAAATGCGGAAATTATTAAAAGATTTTGCGCGATTTTTCTCTTTGCACTTCCGGCAAGCAACTCACTCGTCTGCATCCGGTTGGCCCACTGTTGCACACACACACACACACTCATAATCATAATCGTTGTGACGTTAGCGTCTTTAGTTTTTCTACGGCTGTGGCTGCTGCTAGTTTTTGCTTGAGTCCGTCCGTGCTTTTTGGTCATTATGAGTGAATGCTTGTTTTTTTTTCTCTCTCTCTCTTTTGCACACCGTATTACTTGCTTCAGCTGCACTTTGAACAATTATTGGTTTAAATGTTGTAAGTAATAATGAAAAAAAAGCAATAAATGCAGAAAACATGAGTAAATAAGAAAAAATTTAATAACAATTACAAGATGGCGGCGGGTGTTGGCAATGCAGCAAAAATGGCTAAAATAAACATAAATGTAATAAAACTGAAAGCTCAGAATTTTAATTGTTGCCGCTGAATAAGAACAGAAAAAGCCAGCAGCAATAGAATTGCAGGAGTGACACTGATAAAAAAATTTATAACATATTTTTTTTTGCAATTTATGTGATATTGAATATTTCTTAAATTTTTTAACTAAACAAAAAAACAATTTATTACAATATTTCTTTTCAAAATTTTTAAAACGATAATTTTTTAATAAATTCAATCTTTCTATTCAATAGTTTTATGCCATAAAAACTTAAATATAAAAATTTTGAAATTTCTTAAAAAAATTTTTTTAAATTTCTTTCAGTGTCGATAAATCTTAGCGCTAGTAATAATGAACCATCTAAAATTACCACACTAAACGCTTTGCTGGTGATATTTTTTTTTTCGATTTTCTGTGAGATAATTTTATAACTGAATAAAAAATTTCATGACAATATTTTTCAAATTTTTTTACTAATAAAAAAAAAATTTTATTACAATATTTCCTTTAAAATTTTTGTCAGATAAGTTTTTAATAAATTCAATCTTTATATTTTTGAATAACTAAAAATATAAAGCCATAACTAAAATCTTAAAGATAAAATTCTTGAAATTTCTTGAGCATTTTTTTGAAATTTCTTTCAGTGCAGGCATTTCTTAGCTCTAGTAATAATGAACCATCTAAAATTTCCACACTAAACGCTTTGCTGCTGATTTTCTGGCGTCTAGTTAACAGTTGAGGAGAAAATTTTTCAATTATAATTTCAAGTTGGCAATCCTGATTGCTTAAGTTGGCCGTCATTGTTGCATTTTAGCGTTGATTTGTTTGTTTTTATTTGTATTCAAGCATTGACTGGCTGTCTGTTAAACTTATGTTTTCTTATTTTTGCACTCTTTTTATGAAATCGCGCATCTGAGCAGCTCTTTGTGTATTTTAAGTTTCTGTTATTTATATAAAATATTTGCTTTGCTAAGATTTTTGCTAAGTTTATTTTAAAAATAAGCTTTTTTAAAGTAAACTTTCGAATTTTGGCTCTTATAACTTATTTTAAAATTAAATTTTTCAACCTAAAACTATTGATTGTATAAAACTTTCAATTTATATTGATACAATTAAAAGAATATTTAGAAAAACATTTTTGGCTCGTTTAAATTTTACTGAATCGTTAGAAAATACAGAAGCATTTTTTTGTGGGAATAGGTACAAAGGATGCTTCCAACTCGATGAAAAACTCATTGCAGCCTTTTATTGCTTCATTGTTTGAAATTATATTATCTTTAACAGAATAAGAAAACTGATATGCATTAACGGGGAACATGACATTGGCCGTTTTTTTATATCGAAATTTTGAAATATTCTTAAGATTCTAAGAAACTAGTAAGGTTTCGACTTGGCCGAAGTTAAAATACCCCCACGACCGATTCTTAAGGGTTAAAGAATCATAAATTAGAGAGCTTTTTTTATGAGATTTTAGAAGATTTCGTCAAACACATCAAATTGTTTTCCTGAAGCATAAATATATAAGTCTGAAGCCTTTTTATAAAGTTTTTAATTTTGGGGTATGGGGTATGGGAGGTGGGCGTGTTAGTGGGTGGATGACGCCCATTTTTCTTACACGCCTAAGTTCTGACATAAAATACACAAATACCGAGATTCAGTTTTTGAACTCTTATATTAGTCTCTTTATAGAGTTTTCATTATTTGGGTTGTATGGGAGGTGGGCGTGTTAGAGTGTGGATAACACCCATTTTTCTAACACACTTAAGTTTTGACATAGAACACACAAATATCGAGTTTCAGTTTTGCAACTTTAATATTAGCCTCTTTATAGAGTTTTCAATATTTGGGTTGCATGGGAGGTAGGCGTGGTTTTCAGCCGAGTCAGCCCATTCTCGAACTTGATCTTAGTTTTTTAAAAAAAAGCTTTTATATCGAATTTCAGCACGATAGCTTCAAAATTACGGCTGTTATCGTGTCCACAGACAGATAGACGGACAGACAGACAGACGGACATGGCTAAATCAACTCAGGTGGTGATGCTAATCAAGAATATATATACTTTTATATACCTGCCACGCCTCCTTATGGGCGTTACACACGTCGTGACAAAATTAATATACCCCTTTACGCAGTACGCGTGGGGGTATAAAAATTTAATGGAAAAATTCCCACAGGTTCAAAATTTACAGCCGGTTTAGTGAGAGCGCATTTTTATTTTTCCTTACATTTTTCTTTGTTCACAAATTTTGAACGCGTTTATCTCGAAACTATGTTTTTCGTACTGGTGGGCGGCATTAGCGGGTTCATTTTTTGACCAAATTTTTTTTTTTTTTTTTTGAATTTTTTTAAACTTGATTCGCTATCGTATGACACGAGCTTTTTTTTAATTTTTTTTTTTTCTATTTAGCATGAAAGTCAATATTTTTTTCGAAAAAGCACACTTTCAAATTTGGATCATCACCAAAAATTTCAAAACAAACTCCTGTTAATAAAGTAATTTTTTTAACAGAACGGACAATTTTTGCAACTCCCAGCGCTGCAACTACGAGGCCCCGTTTTTTCTCTGCCACTAGTTTGGAGCTCTATAAAACCATGTTGGAGTGAAAAATATATTTTTTTTTAAATTTTTTTCTTGTTATTTGTTCAATTTTCTGCAATAATAAAAAAAAATTTTGTAAAAATGTTTGGTATTGACTGAGTTATAAATTTTTAAAGAAAGGTCTGTTTTCTCTGCCGCGAATGTTATGTCCCACCTTAAAGTAAAAAAAAAAAGGTGTGCGTGTCAGCTACGACGCGCGTTTGGAGTTTACTTCTTATTGATTGCCTTGGAATTTTATATAATCATGTACAAAAGGCAAAGTGGTTAAATATATAAACTCATCATGCATTAACAGTAAACATTATTAATTTCATTACCAAAATGTAATGTCGTTACCAACACCTGAGGCAGTAAAATTTAAATAACTATTGAAGTAACATTTTTTACAAATCGTGATGATTGAACAAAATCTATACGTTCCCAGTGTTCTTCCAAAAAACTAAATATAAATTAAGGTTTTCTCTCAAAAATGTTATTTTAATATGAAATCCATTAAAGTTTCAATGACCCAGCCTTGACCTCAGATAGTCCAGTTACATCCGCTTGACCACAGACTCATCCATTTATGTATTAATGCTTCGTAGAATTCATAAAAGTGACAATGACCTCAGAAAATCTCAATGCATCCGATTGGCTATAGAATCATTAAGTTTGTTCGAAACGTCTCATGGAACACAAAGAAGTTCCAATGACCCGCCTATGACATCAGATAATCCCATTGCATCCGATTGGCCATAGAATCACCCATTATGGTCCAAATGTTCCATGGAACCCATAAAAGTTCCAATGACCCGCCTATGACCTCAGATAATCCCATTGCATCCGATTGGCCATAGAATCACCCATTTTGGTCCAAATGTTCCATGGAACCCATAAAAGTTCCAATGACCCGCCTATGACCTCAGATAATCCCATTGCATCCGATTGGCCATAGAATCACCCATTTTGGTTCAAATGTTCCATGGAACCCATAAAAGTTCCAATGACCCGCCTATGACCTCAGATAATCCCATTGCATCCGATTGGCCATAGAATCACCCATTTTGGTCCAAATGTTCCATGGAACCCATAAAAGTTCCAATGACCCGCCTATGACCTCAGATACTCCCATTGCATCCGATTGGCCATAGAAGCACCCATTTTGGTCCAAATGTTCCATGGAACCCATAAAAGTTCCAATGACCCACCTATGACCTCAGATAATCCCATTGCATCCGATTGGCCATAGAATCACCCATTTTGGTCCAAATGTTCCATGGAACCCATAAAAGTTCCAATGACCCGCCTATGACCTCAGATAATCCCATTGCATCCGTTTGGCCATAGAATCATCCATTTTGGTCCAAATGTTCCATGGAACCCATAAAAGTTCCAATGACCCGTCTATGACCTCAGATAATCCCATTGCATCCGATTGGCCATAGAATCATCCATTTTGGTCCAAATGTTCCTTGGAACCTACAAAAGACACAATGACCCGCCTATGACCTCAGATAATCCCATTGCATCCGATTGGCCATAGAATCACCCATTTTGGTCCAAATGTTCCATGGAACCCATAAAAGTTCCAATGACCCGCCTATGACCTCAGATAATCCCATTGCATCCGATTGGCCATAGAATCACCCATTTTGGTCCAAATGTTCCATGGAACCCATAAAAGTTCCAATGACCCGCCTATGACCTCAGATAATCCCATTGCATCCGATTGGCCATAGAATCACCCATTTTGGTCCAAATGTTCCATGGAACCCATAAAAGTTCCAATGACCCGTCTATGACCTCAGATAATCCCATTGCATCCGTTTGGCCATAGAATCACCCATTTTGGTCCAAATGTTCCATGGAACCCATAAAAGTTCCAATGACCCGCCTGTGACCTCAGGTAATCCCATTGCATCCGATTGGCCATAGAATCATCCATTTTGGTCCAAATGTTCCATGGATCCCATAAAAGTTCCAATGACCTTCCTGTGACCTCAGATAATCCCATTGCATCCGATTGGCCATAGAATCATCCATTTTGGTCCAAATGTTCCATGGAAACCATAAAAGTTCCAATGACCCGCCTGTGACCTCAGATAATCCCATTGCATCCGATTGGCCATAGAATCACCCATATTGGTCCAAATGTTCTATGGAACCCATAAAAGTTCCAATGACCCGCCTGTGACCTCAGGTAATCCCATTGCATCCGTTTGGCCATAGAATCATCCATTTTGGTCCAAATGTTCCATGGAACCCATAAAAGTTCCAATGACCCGCCTATGACCTCAGATAATCCCATTGCATCCGATTGGCCATAGAATCATCCATTTTGGTCCAAATGTTCCTTGGAACCTACAAAAGACACAATGACCCGCCTATGACCTCAGATAATCCCATTGCATCCGATTGGCCATAGAATCACCCATTTTGGTCCAAATGTTGCATGGAACCCATAAAAGTTCCAATGACCCGCCTATGACCTCAGATAATCCCATTGCATCCGATTGGCCATAAATGGGTGCATTTTGGTCCAAATGTTCCATGGAACCCATAAAAGTTCCAATGACCCGTCTATGACCTCAGATAATCCCATTGCATCCGTTTGGCCATAGAATCACCCATTTTGGTCCAAATGTTCCATGGAACCCATAAAAGTTCCAATGACCCGCCTATGACCTCAGATAATCCCATTGCATCCGATTGGCCATAGAATCATCCATTTTGGTAGAAATGTTCCATGGAACCCATAAAAGTTCCAATGACCCGCCTATGACCTCAGATAATCCCATTGCATCCGATTGGCCATAGAATCACCCATTTTGGTTCAAATGTTCCATGGAACCCATAAAAGTTCCAATGACCCGCCTATGACCTCAGATAATCCCATTGCATCCGTTTGGCCATAGAATCACCCATTTTGGTCCAAATGTTCCATGGAACCCATAAAAGTTCCAATGACCCGCCTATGACCTCAGATAATCCCATTACATCCGATTGGCCATAGAATCATCCATTTTGGTAGAAATGTTCCATGGAACCCATAAAAGTTCTAATGACCCGCCTATGACCTCAGATCATCCCATTGTATCCGATTGGCCATAGAATCATCTTTTTTGGTCCAAATGTTCCATGGAACCCATAAAAGTTCCAATGACCCGCCTGTGACCTCAGATAATCCCATTGCATCCCATTGGCCATTGAATCACCCATTTTGTTCCAAATATTCTATGGAACCCATAAAATTAAAATGACCCGCCTGTGACCACAGATAATCCCATTGCATCCGATTGGCCATAGAATCATCCATTTTGGTCCAAATGTTCCATGGAACCCATAAAAGTTCCAATGACCCGCCTGTGACCTCAGATAATCCCATTGCATCCGATTGGCCATAGAATCATCTTTTTTGGTCCAAATGTTCCATGGAACCCATAAAAGTTCCAATGACCCGCCTGTGACCTCAGGTAATCCCATTGCATCCGATTGGCCATAGAATCATCCATTTTGGTCCAAATGTTCCATGGATCCCATAAAAGTTCCAATGACCTTCCTGTGACCTCAGATAATCCCATTGCATCCGATTGGCCATAGAATCATCCATTTTGGTCCAAATGTTCCATGGAAACCATAAAAGTTCCAATGACCCGCCTGTGACCTCAGATAATCCCATTGCATCCGATTGGCCATAGAATCACCCATATTGGTCCAAATGTTCTATGGAACCCATAAAAGTTCCAATGACCCGCCTGTGACCTCAGATAATCCCATTGCATCCGATTGGCCATAGAATCACCCATTTTGGTCCAAATGTTCCATGGAACCCATAAAAGTTCCAATGACCCGCCTGTGACCTCAGATAATCCCATTGCATCCGATTGGCCATAGAATCACCCATTTTGGTCCAAATGTTCCATGGAACCCATAAAAGTTCCAATGACCCGCCTGTGACCTCAGATAATCCCATTGCATCCGATTGGCCATAGAATCATCTTTTTTGGTCCAAATGTTCCATGGAACCCATAAAAGTTCCAATGACCCGCCTGTGACCTCAGATAATCCCATTGCATCCCATTGGCCATTGAATCACCCATTTTGTTCCAAATATTCTATGGAACCCATAAAATTAAAATGACCCGCCTGTGACCACAGATAATCCCATTGCATCCGATTGGCCATAGAATCATCCATTTTGGTCCAAGTGTTCCATGGAACCCATAAAAGTTCCAATGACCCGTCTGTGACCTCAGATAATCCCATTGCATCCGATTGGCCATAGAATCATCCATTTTGGTCCAAATGTTCCATGGAACCCATAAAAGGTCCAATGACCCGCCTGTGACCTCAGATAATCCCATTGCATCCGATTGGCCATAGAATCATCCATTTTGGTCCAAATGTTGCTTCAACCCATAAAAGTTCCAATGACTCCCCTGTCACCTCCATGGAATCCATGGAATCCATTAAGGTGCCAATGACCAGCCTGTGCCCTCAGATAATCCCATTGCATCCGAATGGCCATAGAATCATCCACTTTGGTCCAAATTCTCCATTGAATCCATTTAAGTGCCAATGATCTGACTGTGACCTTAGATAATTCCATTGCATTCGATTGGCCATAGAGTCATAGAATCAAAGTTGAAAATTCAAGCATAACGCAAAAAAAGTTGAAAATTCACGCATAACGCAAAAATAGTTGAAAATTCAAACGTAACGAAAAAAAGTTGAAAATTCAAGCATAACGCAAAAAATAGTTGAAAATTCAAACGTAACGAAAAATAGTTGAAATTTGACTTTACCCCCTAATATAATTTCTTTTCATGCAAATCGATTCTAAAGGAGTAAACTCCAAAAATATCCAGATACCTACTATAAATAAACCTACTAGCTAAGTTTTATGTTTTCTGCTTCAAAAATATTAATTATAACAAAAGATAACATCATTTGATGACATCATTTTCCATCTGTTTTTCCTTCTTCCGAAAGTTCAGAATGGTATGATATCAGTGGCGTAGGTATTGAGATGGTCCATGGGTCCGGACCCCCAGAGCCATGTGCCAAATATGAAAGTTGTTGTCAATTGATTCTATTAATTTAAAAGTTGATTTGCAATTATCGAAAAAATTGTATGATTAGAAAATATTTAAGATATGTTAAATATGTTAAATATGTTAAATATGTTAAATATGTTAAATATGTTAAATATGTTAAATATGTTAAATATGTTAAATATGTTAAATATGTTAAATATGTTAAATATGTTAAATATATTAAATATGTTAAATATGTTATATATGTTAAATATGTTAAATATGTTAAATATGTTAAATATGTTAAATAGAAATATACGTGAACACATTTTACCTAGAAATATTTTTCATGAATTGAACTGAAATGAAATTGAAAGTACACTGAGAAGAAAAAAATACTTTATAATTAAACAAAACATTTTAAAATAGAAATTTAATGCAAGCACAACTGTTTTTGAAGTTAAATTTAAAACAAAAGTTTTTGTTTTTAAGATTAAACATAAAAATTCAAATATTTTTTAAAATATAAAAAAACAGGTTAAATTTGTATCTTAATTTGTGTTTTTTCCTCACTCAAATTGACTTAAATTTAAAAAAAAAATTTTAGTTTGATTTTTTAACAAGCCATAACCGACATGATAAAGAGAAAAAGTGATAACCAAAAAATCGTTACCGATAAATTTTATATGAAAACTTGTGTGGTCGTTTCATGCCTTTCATGAGGGCGTTGAGTAATTTTTAGGGTAAAACTCAAAAGCGACCAGATCAAGTTTATTTTTGCAAATCTTATTTGATAGGAAAATGCGCGGGGAGCGAAAAACAATTTTCACTTTTGAAAATTCCACTCACTTCATGGGTACTCTAATTTCATTTCTTATTTTGGACCCATCCTAGATCCAAAAGCTATCTACGCCACTGTATGATACCAAGTAGTTCTTATATATTTTGCTAAATAAATTTTCTTCGAAGCATAGCCTCTGTTCCAATATATCAAAACAGTTTTATAGAAATTGTTAAGCTTTGATTGATTAAATGCTTCCCTTCTGCAAAATCTTTCATACTCATCTTCCAGACGTTTAAATTTATAAGTTAAATTAAATAAACAATTATAAAAAGGAAATTTTTTAATTAAATATTTATTTTCAAACTTTGTGGCTGAAAAAAACCCATCATTACAACTATGAAATATGATACTAAAAAAAAAAATTCAAATTAAAAAATATATATAAATACAGCTTTTTTCTATCATATTGAGCATACAAAGTGTAGGTATAACGAACGATATAACGAAAGTATAAAGAACGACCCAGCGAACAAAAAAATCAGCTATTTTGGGAAGAAATAATAAGAAATTATGACATAAGATCCTAGAGTAAACAGCAAAAACAAACCAAAACAAAACAACAATTTCAATTTTTTGAGAGTGAAAGTAAGTTTTTCTATCAACAGCTGATATATATTAATACTGTAAATTTTTGCATTTTTTGAACAGAAATAAACCATTACGTCATTAAAAATTGACTGACGAAAAGAATAAAACCTCTGTGAATTGGAAGCAGTTTTTGTCTTTTTTTCTTCTTTCTTTCTTTACAAAAAGTCTTTTGTAATGACTTTTAAAAAACTAAAAAAAAAAAAACTCGCGTGTAGCAACGTAAACGTGGCAGAAGTGAAACTTCTTTAACAGTAAGAAATAAGAGAGATTTTAGTGTGAAATAGAGAGAGAAAGTATCTGAAAAGAAATTCAACCAATACGAAATGGAATAATAATCTGTTGATTCAATATTTGCATCCAGGGGCCGTCTCGGCTATGGTTTTTATCAAAAGTGTCACATATTAACTTTTATCTCTTTGTTTTTTTTTTTTCGACAAAAATAAAAAAGTTATTTTGAGCCTTATAGTTTTTTGGGCAAAAATAACAGTTACTTTTGACTTTTATTTTATCGGTCGAAAATAACAGTTATTTTCTGCCGTTATTTTTTCGGTCAAGAATAACAGGTAGTTTATATTTGCTCAAGTCATTTTACCGACTAAAAAAATGTTGATACCATTATTTTCATCTCATCGGTGAGACATTTTACACATGGTGTCAACATTTCAATCTGTCAAGCGGCTTTTAAAAAAACACAAATTGCTCGATAATTTTGACCGAAAAAATTAAAGATAAAATAAAAGTCAAAAGAACCTTTATTTTTCCTCGAAAAATACAAGGCAAAAAATAACACTTAAATTTTAACTAAATTTAAATTTAGTTGGAATCAGTCCAACTTAAAAGGAACTTAATATTCATGAGGCTGAGGACACTTGTAACATAATGGTTTATTTGGAAAAGTCTTTCAACAATTTTTTTCATTTGAAAATTGTAAAATAACAGTTTTTTTCTTTCCCTGTTTTAGTTCAGTTGGTTCTTTGTAGATTCACCAAAATACACTGATGTTTGGTAAAAATGCATTTTGGAACTCAGCCGATGTTGCAATCATCTTACCTTCATCATTAGTTGCAGACCCAGATGCGGCTGCATTCTTAAGAGCTCTAATTCGCTCTCTATATTCACGAAAGCGTTCTGCGACTGTTTTAGCTATTTTTCTATTTTTTTTCCGTGCATACTTGTAGGATGAAAATTAATGTTACGGTTATGTTAATAATGTAATGTTAATGTTAATGCAATGTTAATGTTAATTATGTTATTTTCAGTATGTTACGCGTTTAGTTTTAATTAAATTTTCTTTGATCATATTCACGTGCATACATGGCGTAATGGTATAGGTTCCGACTCTTAAGCAGCGATGTTCGGGGTTCAATTCTCGGCAGCGGCAATAATTTTTTTAAATTTTCATATGAATTGAAAACGTTAACCTAGCGTTACGAATAAGAGACCTTGAAAATTCACTCGCCGCTAAAGAAGTTTCACTTCAAAAATTTGTGGATTTTGGTCACTCACTGTTGTAAAGGAAGCTTATATGGAACTTATAATAACATGAAACTATGGAACTTATAATACGCAATTTCATACATAGAAAATTAAAGATATTAGCAAAAACCTGACAAGTGGTGACAAAAATTATTTTGTAGTGAAACTTCTTTGGCGGCGAGTGAAATTTTACGGTTGTGTAAAGTTTTCAATTTATATGAAAGTTTTCAAGGTCGCTTTATTCGTGAAGCTTATAAATAATGTTAAAAGCAAATATTTATGTGAAAATTTCCACATAAAAATTATGGCCGCAAGCGGGAATTGAACCCATACTGTCGCAACTGAGCGTCGAATAAAAATCGGAAGAGCTACCATTATGCAACATAGCCAGATGATAAACAGGCAAACAAAATGTAATTAATATTGAACGCGTTTTGCTTCGTGTCTAGTATATCATAAACACAAACCATGTTTTTCAAGCATATATTTTCATCCTAAAAGCATGCACGGTCAATTTATTTCTTTAAGGCGGTCTTCTTATTCAAAACCCGTTTTTTGGACCCTTTTTAAAAAAATTCTTATTTGAAAACGCAAAGAATAATTGAAAACTTTTTTTATTTATTGTATTACAAAAGTTTGAAAGTAAATAAAAAATTATTTTTTGCCTCGATACGTGGGCTGTTTAAAAAGTAATGAGACTTCAAAGTTGGTGGTGAAAAAAAAGGTGTCGTCACGGCGGCCACGATTCCGGGTCTCCGGAGCGTCTGAAATGAAAAAAAAACGGGGTTATAATCAGTATAGACATAATTCTCGGGTGAACCTCAAGCTTAATTTTGTGATTTTTTTTGACAAAATGGCGGCCATTCAAAAAAAAAAAAATTCAATTTCGGGCTTTTTTTTTGTAGTTTAGTGTAAAAAAAAAATAGTAAAAAATTTTTTAAAATTATGGTCGAGGTTCACCCAAGAATGGTGACAATTCTACGTCGATTTCACTTTGTTTCATGAAAATCGGTTCAGTTGAACTGGAGATATCATGGCCGCCAGTTCGAAAAACGTGGTTTCGAAATAAACGCGTTTAAAGTTTGAAGTAATAAAAAAAATCAAAAATGTTTAAATGCAGTTTTAAAGAGCTGACAAATCTCCGTCGAATTCACTTTGATTCATCAAAATCGGTCCGGAGAAAACTTAACTGATAGGTCAAAATACGAGGGTTTCAAAAAAACCAAAAAAATTTTTTTTTCAAGAAAAGCAGTTCTGCTGGAATCAAAGTTATTTTTTTGGCAAAAAAAGAAAAAAGTGACAAATGTAAGTACGCAATTAACAAAAGGAGGTAATTCTGCGTCATTAAAGCTTTATTTCATCAAAATTGGTTCAGTAGATGTGAAGAAAACTGGCCAGGTAGTCAAAAAAGGGCCTTTGAAAGAAAATCTAAATATTTCAGATATTTTTTTACTTAATACTAATATTTATTAGTCGGCGATGCCAGCTCCATACAGGCCACCTTCCTCTTTTTCGTAGAAACTGCTTTCTGCTGCCCTCTCTGCTCTGCGAGCCGTTCTGCCAGCTTTTGATGATGCCGCAGCTCGAGACTCTGATCGGTTCAATCTGTCTTCATTGCGAGATAGTGCGTATTCGTATGCGTTTTTGCCAATCGCAATACCCATCAAACCCATAATTTTAAGTATGGGTATAAAACCGTCATTGAAGAGGCACGTTGCAATGAAATTGGCCACTTCGATGGTGCGTGTGCCTGAGTTGATGTGTTTGGGCGAAAGTGACCAAAGAATAGAATTGTAGGACTCATTGGAATTCTGAGTTTCAGATCCAAGGCATCTTTCAAGCAAATTATCTGCCGACAGCGCTTCGTAAGCTGGTTTTATTACCTCCATCACATTCTTGTCGAGAGGTGCATACGTGTGGTGAAAGCTATCTAACGTACCTTCAGCAGCTGCTTTCTGCTATGCGCACCAGCTTGACGCACCGGTGGGGCAATTTTGGTGTTGCGGTTTATCATCGGTGGAAAAAACTAAAACTTTCCACTTATGGTAAAAAGTGGCCCAAATTTCCTTTTTCATATCTTTCACAGAGTCAGGATGACGGCGGATCGCAAGGCCATAATATGTGGTCAACTCGGATATTAATTTGTCGGTGAGCTTGCCCGCACCTTTGCCTCCAATGCCCTTATTTTCTTTTTTTATTTTTCGAAGTCGCGTGCCCATTCGCTTCTGCACATGCCCAATGCATTCTTTCTTTTCCACTATAGGGTCACCGTCATAGTGGTCGACATCTAATACACCTTTGAAGGTCTTCGAATCACCATCGCCGATATACTTTACATATTTTATGCCGTGTGTTTCAACCGACCTGGAGAACATCTCTATTACAGCGTCCACCTCCATTTTCCCAGAGCTTCCTTCATGGTTCATGGTGCATTCTTTGTCATGAGTATCAAGCCAAATTTGGTAAGCCTCTGGCTCTTCTTCCTTTTTTTCTTCCCAATATTTGCAGCTGGTACACAGACGAGATTTTACGACAGTGTCAACAATTTTTTTGGTATGCTTGGCAATCAAAGTTGTGACACCATAAAGGGAAGCAAAGCCACGCTTCTTCCAAGTCCCATCCCCCGACACAGTAAATAAAGTGGAATCGCACTCTGGATTCGCTTCGATCATAGCCTCTTTTTCTTCTCCAATAGCTTTTGAAATGACATGTTCGTACATGGCTTTTCCAGCAACGTACAAATTTTCTAGGGAAGTATAGTACAGATTGTTGGAGAAACTTTGTGCGAGGTCCATGAGGCCACAAAACATGGTTATACCTTTTGGCCCAATCCCTAAAAGCCGCATGGCAACAACCAAGCGTCGATTAATTTCATATGATTTTCCGATCATAGGTGACGAAAGAATATATGTTGTGCGTGGGCAGGCGCAGTTCAAAGCGATTTTAAATCCAACTCCATTTGGTGAGGCTTCTGAGAACTCAATTTTTTGCTTGCATGAGGCACAAATTACCAACGCTGACAACGTGGTAAACACAGAACAGAACTCGAGAATGTAATACTTCAAATTGTTTTTGATTGATACTTCGTCGTCTTCGTTATTCTTGAATTTCTTGGCCGATGTACTGGTATATTCAGAATCCTCTGGTCTAAGATGCTGATTTCCACTAAACCCGCGTTTTTTAGCACGATTCTGACGCTCACTTGGGCGTTTTTTTTTTTCTTTATTACTTTTCCGATCCATTTTACAAAAATCACAATAAATTTATGAAAAATTTACTTTTCCGTTCACTAAAGCGCACGCGTCTGTTGCTCAACTCGATACAAACTGAACTAAATGATGCTTTCAGTTGAACACCTGGACTCAAAAAATGCTTCAACCCCTAAAATAAGCAGAAATGTGTATTCGTATGTTTGTATGAATATGTGTGCAAACACGTTTTTACCTAACAATAAACATTTTCAACAGAATTCGGTGGTTACTTTATGCCGCTTCGTTCGAAAATGAGGCGAAAAAAAAAATAGCTCATTTTGACGAAGACCTTGCTTCACAAAAAAGGCTGTATCTTCTAAAGTATTTCGAATTTCTAAAAATCCTTTTAGGGGCATATTCACAACTACCCAAGCTATAAATAAAGTCGAAAAAGTTGCTCAATGAGAAAACCTCCTTAATAAACTTATAAGTTTATAGCATATAACACTTACTGCTTACTTATTTACTACTTATTTATAAGACAAGTTTCGGAGGATTTCAATTAATCGATTAAAAAATGTGGGTAAAGAAATATTGATTTTATGAACCATACCAGTGGCTTATATCTATATACTCTTAATTGTCAGAGCCTCTGAGCACATTCTGGAGATCTAACACACGCTGCCATACGCAAATAAAATATTTTACTTTTGTCAAAAACGTGTTTCAACAATGATGATGATGTCAGCATACCAAGCTTTAACTGCGGCATTTAATATAAGTGAACGAATGTTCAAGCAGGCGGAGTGATCATATATCATAATCAATATGATCATGTAAATATATTGACACCAAACATGCAAATGACTGCTAGGCAGACTCAATCAGATCCATCTACAGTGGCACCTGGTGGCGACATTTGTATTGGGGATGTCAAACTCAAAATGGAAAAAATATCGTAATTGTGGTCATCTATATATCGTCGAATCAAAAAAAATCGACGATACAATAAATTTCATTCATCGTTCCTTACTGATGTACAGTCATATAGGGGCTCATGCTATCGGTAGAAGAGAAGATAATCCCAATAATTCTGGGTGGAGATTTTAACGTTAATTTTGCATCTAATTATTTGCTACCGCTTACTATCTTTCTTGGCGAAAAATTTAGTCTGGACATAAATAATACTACCAACATTTCAACAACAAAATCTGGAACTACAATAGATGTATTTTTTTCTCGATATCTCGAAAATATCCAATCACGGACATATATTTCATCAAAATAATTAATAATTACTCAAAATAATACTCAAATCACTGAAAGTTTTTATGTTTCTTCCTCATAAGTAAGTGAGTCACAACTGATAACTAATCCGTATCCAATAAAGTACTAATTTGCAGACACACATGCATGATCGTGAACTATTTATTAGTATTTATTGGCTTTAGTGAGTCAAAGTATTTTGTTGATGTGGTATAAGTACACATTTGCACTACTAGTTATGGCTCATGACATAAGTATACTAATGAGCCATAATTTTCAGTACTCATTGCAGTTCTCTGATATGCAGGATAAAACTGTAGACTTTTGGAAAAATTTTCGTTGAACAAAGGTGCTTTAGATTTTGTCAAAAAATGGCACTAAATTTTAGAGAATTTTGTAAAGATATTTTTAAAATTGAAATTTTGTGACTCTTTGAAAAATTCAAAACCGTATAAAAATTCTGAAAAAATTTGACCTTTGGAATTTTTTCTAAGGCCTATAGTTTTTGATAGTTTTAAAGTTTTTTATATATTTTCATTGTTTTTAAGCAAAAATTTTGAAATTTAAAAGAACAATTATAACTTCGGTCATCGCATGTCTACAGTCAAGTGGTTTTAGGTGCATAAAAAGGAATGTAACATAACAGAATATTATTAGAAAAATCAGGTTTTTTTTTTTTGTTAATTTTTGATATTTTTATGACCATCTTTCATTTTTTTAGGGTACCGATAGAAAAAAAAAACAGCCTCAATAATATTAGGAACAGTGTTTTCTAAATCTTTTTATCGAATTGATTTACAATTGATTCAGGCTACAATTCAGAGTTAAGTGTTGAAATTTTGTCCTATGCTTACCTTAGGTTGCTTTGTTCTCTAACCTAAGGTTTTTTTATAAGGAAACTACTATAAAAAGTGTTTTTACGCTCTAAAATTTGCAAGTGTAAAAATTCTTATAATTGCTCTACGGGATTTTATAGCACAACTCAAGCATATAACAGCACATCAACCATACTTTGGAAAAAAAGTAAAAAGAGATGATTGCTTTTGCAAAACTATACATATATGCAAATTTTTCTATAAATGTCTTCATCACATTAGAGCACATTCTGAGCACATTACAGCACAAGTAAAAGAATTTGAAAATTTTTTAAAAAAAATGTTTGGGGAAAAATTCGAAAACTCAAATTAGAACCTTCACAATAGCTTACATATTTTTTGCCAATACAACCCTTAATAGCACTCATTGAACACAACGCAACATATATTTATACCCCCACGCGTACTGCGTAAGGGGTATATTAATTTTGTCACGACGTGTGTAACGCCCAGAAGGAGGCGTGGTAGGTATAGAAAAGTATATATATTCTTGATCAGCATCACCACCCAAGTTGATTAAGCCATGTCCGTCTGTCTGTCCGTCTGTCCGTCTGTCTGTCTGTCGACACAATTACAGCCGTAATTTTCAAGCTATCGTAATGAAACTTCATATTTAATTTTTTTTTAAAAAAGCGAAGATCAAGTTCGAGAATGGGCTAGATCGGATGAAAACCACGCCCACCTCCCATAGAACCTCAATAATGAAAACTCTATAAAGAGGCTAATATTTAAGCTACAATACTGAAAAGCGGTATTTGTGTATTCTATGTCAAAACTGAGATGTGTAAGAAATATGGGCGTTATCCACCCACTAACACGCCCACCTCCCATACAACCCCAAAATTGAAAACTATATAAAAAGACTTCTGTGCAAGCTAAATACACAAAATTTGGTATTTATTGATTTTATATTAAAACTAAGATGTGTTAGAAAAATGGGTGTCATCCACTAACGAACACGCCCACCTCGCATATAACCCCAAAATTCAAAACTATATAAATAGGGTTTTATCAAAGCTACAAAAGTAAAATTTGATATTTATTCATTTTATGTCAAAACTAAAGTGTCTTAGAAAAATGGGCGTCATCCACCTACTAACACGCCCTCCTCCCATACAAACCTTAAATTGAAATCCATATAAAGAGGCTTCTGTCGAAGCTACAAAAATAAAATTAGGTATTAATTCATTTTATATCAAAAATAAGACGTGTTAGAAAAATGGGCGTCATCCATTCACGAACACGCCCACCTTCCATACAACCCAAGATTGAAAACTTTATAAAAAGGCACATCTTTAAGATGGTTTTACACTTACGAATCAGCCGTGGCGGTATTTTAACTTCGGCCAAGTCGAAGATATACCTTACTAGGTTTCTTTAAAATTGTTTCTAGAAATTATTGCAAGTTGCAAAATTGAACTAATCAAGTCTTGAAACCAAAGTTGTAAGCAATTTATTTAAAGTAACCGTCAGGCATATTAAATTTTATTAAATTAACTGATACTCGCCCCCTATGACACTAAAGCTCGGGTCACCAGGGGTTAATAATAACAGCTGCATTTAATTTGATAAAACATTCAATTATAGCAACTCACACACACTAAAGCATACACACACACATACAAAATAAGCATCCGTCATCATACGGCTTGTAAATCCCAGTTTTAGTTTGGGTGGCGGCAAAAAAGAAACAACCAGGAATGCATCAAATAGAGCTGTTTTTGTGTTGTTTGTTGTTTTTGGCGCTTATTTCGGGCTCGCATACATCTTCATCTCTTTTTGCACTTGACGCAAGTTTTGGCTCTCTCATGCATAACTCGTCGCTATATGTCCAACTCCAACTCACTATAGCTGCTTGGCTGTCCAAATGTCTGTCGTCAGGTGTTACTCAAGCAAGGGATTAAATAAATCTTTCACATAAAATATTTTCCACTTTTCCACAAATAGTGGTTAAAAATGAACGAAAAACAAGGCTAAGAAAATACAAAAAACAAAAAAAAAAATAAATAGGAAAATAAATAAAATTGCTGTCTGTCTAACTAGTTAGATGTCTGTTCACGAGTCCAGTTTTCTGTCCTTAGGAATATTCCTCCACACATGTGTGTGTGTCATGTTGTATGTCGAACTTGGCTTTGAGCTGCAAGAAATATTAAATTCTTCACACATTTTGGCAGACTGGCAGTGAGCGCCAAGGCAGAGGGTAGTGAGCGAGCGAGTGAGAAGCTGAAGCGATATAACGTTAGAATGCTGTTAAAATATAGTAAACGGATCTCCTCATGTGGCTTATATTGCGGCAGTCTTGCCAACCACAGCGTTATATCGTTGCGGCTAGTGCCAGCCAGGTGTGGCCAATGTTTTGTGTTGGCAGCTGCAGCTGCTGTTGCTCGCACTTGCATTGCCAGGCTTGCACCTACAGCCACTAACCTTTATATAGACGACTTTTTAGCCAGATTTTCGAGCTGGCAGGCATGGCCCAAAGTAGTAAGTTTTTCGCAAATAAACTGACAAATTGGCTGAGAATCAATTTGGTTCTTTTTTGCGCAATGTATGGTTTCAGTCTGTGAGATGGAGTGTGTGTATGTGTGTGTGTGAGTTTTTGTGTAAATATGTGGCCTGACATAAGTCAACAGCAAATTGAATGCAGCTGCACTGCACTTGCATGTGATAGAGTGTTTGTGTGTGTGTTTTTTTTTTTGCCTGCCTGAGAGTGTATTTATTTTCGATTTTCTTTGCAATGCTTTCAAGTTTAAGCAAAAGTTTTCTTGGCTGCTAGTTGCAATTTTCAATCCTATTCCCCAACCATACACTTTATCATCAAAGCTTGAGCCTTTTTTTGCCCTGTTTTGCTACATTTTTTGGTTATTTAGTTATGTTATGTTGTTGTTATTTTGACTGTTTTTTTTTTTTTCTGAAACTTATGCATACATAACATATATTTGTTTAACTCTAAAGTAAGGTCAATGCAAATGTGCAGATTTTTGCATTGATTTGTTCGTGTGTCAAGGGTACCTAGAATTTTTTTCTACTCAAAGCGGAAGTGATGTTATTTTGCATGTGTATATTTTGGTGCAAGGATGCTAATTTTTGAAACTCTTTTGCAGTGAATTTTCATGATTTTGAAACAATTTATGTGTTAAAAAAGGTATGGTTTTGAGCAAGTTTGAAGGACTCTCCAGTTTATTGATGTGGTGTGGATTTTTATGGAAAATTTTCAAATATATTTATTTGACACAGTTCTTGTGTGCATAATTGTTCAATGAACTTTTAAGAGAAATATTTTTGTAGAATATTTTAACCCTCTAGCGGCTGTTTTAGTGGTCGTTTTTTGACCCTTTTAAAAAAAAGATTAACAAATTATCCCTAAAAGTAGGCGTAGAGGCTTAAAATTTTCTACGAAAATGTTTCTTGTGAAATTTTACTATAAGTCACTTTGGACGAGGTTTCTCTACAGCTTTTTATCTGTGGAGAAAAAAGCCAAGTTTTGAATTACTTTTAGTACCTGCTGAGGCTATTTTTGGAAAAAATATGCTTTGCATACTTTTAGGCATGTGGTGATTTTGGTGAAAATGAATGTAGAACTGTTGTGACCTTCGATGCATGTATGCTTAATAACAAGGTATGCATAAAAAGCTTTTATATCGCATGAAGAAAGCTTATATATCGCAGTTTGTTGAAGAGGAATGGTTTTTGGAAGAAAATTTCGAAATTTATGACTGTTACATAGTTGTTAACAGGTGCATTCTCTAATAAAATTTCAAGAGGAATATTTTTGTAAAATATTTTAACCCTCTAGCGGCACGTTTAATGGATCTTTTTTGACACTTTTCAAAAAAAGTTTAAAAAATACTTATAAAAGCAGTCGTAGAGGGTTCAAATATTTGATGAAAATTTTCTTTGTCCAATTCTACTATAAGTTTCTTCGAACAAAATTTGTCTACAGCTTCATTCTGTGGAGAAAAAAGCAACGTTTTGAATTGCTTTAAGTACTAAGGCCAATATTGTATGAAATATGGATTGTATACTTTTAGGCATGTAGTGATTTTAATGACAATGAATGCAGCCCTGTTGTGGCTTTTGATGCATACATATAAGCTTTTTTAAAAGGTATGTATGAAAAGCTTTTATATCGCATGACGTAAGCTGATATATCGCAGTTTGCTGAAGTGGAAGGTTTTTTGAAGAAATTTTCTAAATTTATGACTGTGACAAAGTTGTTAACTGGTTAACTTTCTAACAAAATTTCAAGGGAAATATTTTTGTAAAATATTTTAAATCACTAGCAGCACGTTTAATGGGTATTTTTTGATTATTTTAATTAAAAATTAAAAAAAAAACTTTTAAAAGATGTCATAGAGGGTTAAAATATTGTATGAAAATATTTACTGTTCAATTTCGCTATGAATAAATGTGGAAATTTTGTCTACAGCTTATATGTATGGAGAAAAGAGCAATATTTTATATGTCTTGATGTTCTAAGACCATTATGGAAAGAAGTGTATATTGCATACTTTTAGGCATGTGGTGACTTTGATGACTCTGAATGCAGCCCTGTGAATCTTTTGATTCATATTAGCTTTATAAGATGATAGGTCTAAAAAGCTTATATATCGCATGAGGAAAGCTTTCATATAACGAAAGCTTATATATCGCAGCTTGTTGAAGTTGAATGGTTTTTTGAAGAAATTTTCCATATATATGATTTTGACATAGTTATTGTTTTTGAAGACCTATAGTGATATTTTACGTGAAATATTTTTGTAGAACATTTGCATCCTCTTACAGCTCGTTTAATTCGTCTTTTTTGACCATTTTCAAAAAAAGTCTAAAAATATACACTTTAATGTTGTTGTAGAGCATAAAAATATTCTATGAAAATTTTCCTTATAAAATTATAACATAAGCCACTTTGGACAAAATTTGTCTACAGCTAATATTATAGGGGGAAAAAAGCAATGTTAAAATATTATATACTAAGGCCAAGGAATGTTTATAGCATACTTTTAGGCATGGGATGACTTAATGAATATGAACGTAGCCCTTTTAAGCTTTTGATGTATATGAGCTTTCTAACAGGATATGTCTAATAAGCTTATTATGGCATGAAAAAAGCTAAAAAATCGCATGACGGAAATTAATACCGCAGCTTGTTGAAGTGAGGTGGTTTTTAGAATAAAATTTCCAAATATATTAACTTGACATAGTAACTGGCTTCATCAACCTATACTGAAATTTTTCAAGGAATATTTTTGTAAAATATTTTAACCCTCTAGCGGCACGTTTAATTGGTCATTTTTGACACTTTTCAAAAAAAGTTTAAAAATATACTTTAAAAAACAGACGTAGAGGGTTAAAATATTCTATGAAAATGTTTCTTGTAAAATTTTACTATAAGTCACTTTGGACAAAATCTGCCTACCTTGTACTTTTCTTAAAGAAAAATTCGAAGTTTTGAATTAATTGATGCACTTAAGTCATTATAGTAAGAAATTTTGCATTGCATACTTTTAGGCATGTGATGACTTTGATGACTAAACGCACCCCTCTTGAAGCTTCTGATTTATTTAAGTTTTCTTACAATGTGTGTCTATGAAGCTTATTATGGCATGAAAAAAGCTAAAAAATCGCATGACTGAAATTAATATCGCAGCTTGTTGAAGTGAGGTGGTTTTTTGAATAAAATTTCCAAATATATTAACTTGACATAGTAACTGGCTTCTTCAACCTATACCGAAATTTTGGGAGAAATATTTTTGTAAAATATTTTAACCCTCTAGCGGCACGTTTAATGGGTCATTTTTGACACTTTTCAAAAAAAGTTTAAAAATATACTTTAAAAAACAGACGTAGAGGGTTAAAATATTCTATGAAAATGTTTCTTGTAAAATTTTACTATAAGTCACTTTGGACAAAATCTGCCTACCTTGTACTTTTCTAAAAGAAAAATTCAAAGTCTTGAATTAATTGATGCACTTAAGTCATTATAGTAAGAAATTTTGCAATGCATACTTTTAGGCATGTGATGACTTTGATGACTAAACGCACCCCTCTTGAAGCTTCTGATTTATTTAAGTTTTCTGACAATGTGTGTCTAAGAAGCTTATTATGGCATGAAAAAAGCTAAAAAATCGCATGACGGAAATTAATATCGCAGCTTGTTGAAGTGGGGTGGTTTTTTTGAATAAAATTACCAAATATATGACCTTGACATAGTAACTGGCTTCATGAACCTATACTGAAATTTTTCAAGGATTATTTTTGTAAAATATTTTAACCCTCTAGCGGCACGTTTAATGGGTCCTTTTTGATACTTTTCAAAAAAGTTTAACAAATACTTTAAAAAACAGACGTAGAGGGTTAAAATGTTCTGAGAAAATATTCCTTGTTTAATTTTACTGTAGGTCACTTTGGACAAAATCTGCCTACTTTGTACTTTTCTAAAAGTAAAATGCAATGTTTTGAATTATTTGATGCATTAAAACCATTATCGTAAGAAATGTTCATTGCATACTTTAAGGCATGTTGTGACTTTGAATGCAGTTCTGTGAATTTTTTGATGCATAACAAATGCATCCATGTTCATAACATGGTATGTCAAAAAAGCTTAGTTATCGCATGACACAAGCTCAGTTGAAAGCTAAAGTGAAATTTTACGACCTAAATTTTTGTAAAATATTTTAACCGTCTAGCGGCTCTTTTAGTAGGTCTTTTTTGATACTTTTCAAAAAAAGTTTAAAAAAATACTTTTTCAAACAGTCTTAGAGGGTTAAAATGTTCTAAAAAAATTTTATTGGAACATTTAAATATTTATTTATCCTTTTATTTATCCTTGTAAATTACTTTGAACAAAATTTGTCTCAAACTTATATCTATGCAGAAAAAAGGCAAAGTTTTAAATCAATTAATGAGCTACGAAATATTCATTTGCATAATTTTAGGCTTGTATTGACTTTGATGACTTTGAACGCTCCTCCCCTGTTAAAGTTTTTGTTTTATACAAGGTTTGTAATAGGGTATGTCTAAAAAGCTTATGTTTATATCGCATGACATTTTTTGCTGCCTCACTTACTTCAAATTCACACATGCACTCTTCAATTGATATAAGTTGTCATTCATTTATTTATTCTTTTAAAAAATATGCACAAATCCTTTGCTTGTGACAACATTTTGCTTTGCTATTCTTTTAACAAATCCGTTGAGTAAAAGAAAAACCAGAAAAATGTGCCCAAAGTGTTGGGCTACAGTGCGTTTGTGTGTCGTATGTCGCATGTTGTCGCGTGTGTTGTCGCTAGGCAGACATTAAGTGATCTGCCGGGAATCACGTTTTGTCTAAAATTCTTCTTAAGTTACACAGCCAGCCACCTAAGCTGCCTTGCACCATCATTAAAAATTACACACACATACACATATGTAAACAGTAAACACACTATAACATATCGACGCCGGCAGTGAATTTTATCAAAATATTTTTTCAAGCTTAAAATTCGTTTAAAATTCTAGCTATGACAAGGCGAGGCGCATACATCACAGCAAAAGCTGTGATAGCTAGATTGCGGCCCTCTTCTACAGTCAACTTCAAGCTTTCTGTCTGTCTGTTTGTGTGTGTGTTTTTTTGCCTGCGTACACATAAGCGGTGTACCTCAGCATTTGTCGTCTTCCACAAAATTGTACACCACAATAGAAATGAATTTAGTATGAAATGAAAATTGTTTTTATCTAACGTTTTATTCGCTATTTTTTTTTTTCTTAACTTGTGCCGCTCCCACTCACAAACGCATGTAAGCCGAGAGTAGTTGTTATGTATGTATGTTATTTGTGTGCGTCGTACATGAGCAGCAAATATATGTCCTACTTGAAGAAATAAAACATTCCATCAACAGCATCCTTAAGGATTTGATGAACATTTAATGTACATGCTGTCTATGTAGACGTGGATATGCTCATGCTTATTCTTCTGCCTCTTTGCTTCTCCATCTCAAAATAACTCCACCACTAACCAACACTTGCTCACATTTGTCTTAAGCATAGCCTTGAAAACTACACGCGCGATTTTTGCTCAACTCTTCTGGCTTAACATGTGGCTGTCTGTCTGACGTAGGTTTACGTACTCATATTACTTGTGAACTCCCCTTTTTTGTTTGTTTTCTCTACTTATTCTGCTTATGCTCTCTGAACATCTTAAAATTCTTGATTATTTTTCTTATTGTTTTTTTTTTTTCGTTTTTGTTTTGACATTCCCTTAAGATCAACGCTTTCGTTTGCAACAGCTTCGTTACTTTGCCACCTTTTTGGCATTTTCTACATCATTTCTTTCTCAACTGCCATGTTTTGTGAATGTAACTGTTGAGTGTTTCTTCTAGCAAATAATTTTTTGTTGTATTTTTTTTTTTTTGTTGTTCTTACTTACAACTGTTACTTGAATTGATTTCTGGTTTTATTGCTTTGACTGTAGCTAAAGAAGGTAGCTAGCTAGCTGTAGGATGAATTTAGCTGTAGCAGTTGAGTGTGGTTGTGTGCTATATAAAGCTGGGTTTGGGTTTTTGGGAGGCACAACATTGAAAAACTTGAGTTGATGTTTCATTTGCACATGTTTGCATATGCATGGAAGTGTGGCAGTGTTCTATATGTGTATGTGTTGCCTGCTGTCTGCAGCGACTGAAGCTGTGTGGTGTGTGCGTATGTTTACAGGTACTTGTGTGTCTTTAGCTGTATGTTATCTAGTGTGTGTGTTTCCTTTTCCGTGCAGTCCTTTACATCCGTATCAACTTCATACTGGGTTCCATTTAATTTCTTTGGTAAATACTTGAGAATCTCATCAGACGTTGGCGAATGTGAATTCATGTGATTAAGTGGCTCAGAATGTCTCAATCTATGTCTGTTGTTGTGTCTGTCTGTCTGTCTTCGCTACAGCTGTGTTATTTTCTGTCTGTCTGTCTGTCTACCTGCATGTGTTTACTTTTGTTTTTTTTTTTCTTGTTCTTGCTTCTGTACTTGTTCTTCTTGTTGCATAGTTGCTGTTGCTGCTGAACAATTTCAATTAAGTTGCAGCATTATTTTTTTTTCGTTTTAAGCGCTGCTTTGCGTATGTCAAGCTTACTGTTGGGGGTACCCAAAGCTGCATTGCTATGACAGTGGCAAAAAACTTATTATTTTTCAAGCTTTTGTTTGGCTGAAGTTTTTATATCGTTTTTTTTTTCCAAAAAAGTTCACATAAAGTCTGAGAGTTAATCTTCAAACTTTTTTGACTTTTCGACTCGTTTAGATAGCAACTCGTATTTTTTCACATTTTATAGTACTTTGCTAAACATTTCTTATTACGTTGTTTATCCACTGTTTTCAATTTTTATGCCATGCCATAAATTTAGAGATAAGCAGGGTTTTTATTATCAACTCAAAGGCTGAGAGAAAAGATGTGCATAAAATTAACTTCGTCATTTGTTGTATTAAAAAGCATTAATATAAAAAATGAATATTTTTTTCATTAATAGAAAATGAAGAAACAATAAAATTTAAAAGAAAAGTTTTTGTAATAAAAATGTTTTTTCTAGAAACAAAATTTCCTTATGTGTGTCGAAGTATTGCTAAAAGTTAGGTTGTGTGCTTAAATGTGCTCGATGTGTGCTGTTGTGTCGGTAAAAAATCTATTTTAATTGTAAGATTTTTCATTAATTGTATATTTTTCAGTGTGAAGTTAGCTCTGCCAATTATTTCTAACAGAAATTTGTTAGTTGTGCTGTGATGAGCTCAAGTTGTGCTTTAATGTGCCGTGCAATTCACAGTTTAGTTATTATAATTATAAAAAAATGAACAAAACATAAAAAAATGTCCACTCCCACATATTTTTTTAATCGTCAACAAGAAAACGTAGCAAAAGTTGAGCATGATTTTAGCTCTACCATTTCTTAAAGCTTAACTAACTAATAGAAATACCTTTCAATAAAAAAGTTAACTCGTTTTTTGATAACATTTTAACCGAAAACTCTAGAAAAGTACGACTCAAGATTTTCATTTTATGTGAACAAACTTTTTTTTAACTTTTGTTGTTTTGAAGACATAATTAGTCTTTATAGTCTTTAACGTTACAACGTCTTTAACGTTACATTTGTTGAATGTGATTTTCAAGATAGGTCTGCATTTTTGATAAAAAATTAAACATTGGCAATTTCAATCGAAATTAAAAACTATGTGTGGTTCTAAATAGAGTACTAAAATATTTGGTACTTAACGTTACATGTTTTTAGGTCAAAAATGACCAAAATTGACAATGAAAAACCCAAATCAAAGAACTTTATTGAAGAAAAGGGATTAAATAAGCGATTTAAATCGAAATGAAGAAAACAAATTGTTGTCTTGCACTTCTAGGAGCCCAAAGTGTTTGGTATTTAACGTTACACTTTCATACTTATTTGTTCCGATTTGAATTTTTTCCGTGCGCTATTCAGTCGATTGTTGTCGTGCACTTCTAGCAGCCAAAATGTGTGGTCTTTAACGTTGCACCTTCATATCTGTTTGATACAATTTAATTTTTTTCCAATTGCGACACAGTCGAATGTCGTCTTGCACTTCTAGGAGCCAAAATGTGTGGTGTGTAACGTTACACCTTCATATTTGTTTTGATTTGAATTTTTTCCTTGCGCGACACAGTCGAATGTTGTCTTGCATTTCTAGAGGCCAAAATGTGTGTTCTTTAACGTTACACCTTCATATTGTCCTGGACTTCTAGAAGCAAAAATGTGTAGTCTTTAACGTTACTATTTCATATAATTTTATTTCAATTTGTATTTTGTTCGTGCGCGATACAGTTGTATGTTATCTTGTCCTTCTAGTAGCCAAAATGGTTGGTCTTTAACGTTATAACGTCATATCTTTTTATTTCAATTTGTATTTTTGTCATGTGCAACACATTGGTATGTTGTCTTGCACTTCTAAGAGCTAAAATATTTGGTCGTTAACGTTACACCTTCATACCTTTTTATTTAGATTTTAATTTTTTCCAAGCGCGACACAGTCGATTGTTTTCTTGCACTTCAATGAGCCAAAATGCGTAGTCTTTAACGTTACATCTGCATGCCTTTTTGTTACGATTTGAATTTTTTTTCGTGCGTGCTTCAGTCGATTGTAGTCTTGAACTTATAGTGGCTAAAATGTGTGGTCTTTAACGTTACACATTAATACAATTTTGTTTTGATTTGAATTTTTTCCGTGCGCGACATAGTCAAATATTGCCTTGCACTTCTGGTAGAAAAAATGTGTGGTCTTTAACGTTACAACTTCATAACTGTGTGTTTAAAATTGAATTTTTTTCATTTTCGACACAGTTGATTGTTGTCTTACACTTCTAGTGGCCAAAATGTGCATTCTTTAACGTTACACCTTCATGCCTTTTTTGCACTAGTAGCCAAAATGTGTGTTCTTTAACGTTAAACATTCATATATTTTTGTTTAGATTTAATTTTCCGATTGCGACACAGTCGAATGTTGTCTTGTTCATCTAGAAGACAAAATTTGTAGTCTCTAACGTTACACATTCATATCTTTTTTTTGTTTCGATTTGATTTTATTACGATTGCGACACAGTCCAATGTTGTCTTGCACATTAAGAAGACAAAATGTGTGTAGTCTTTAACGTTACATATTCATACCTGTTTGTTCCGATTTGAATTTTTTCGTGTGCGACACAGTTGATTGTTGTCTTGGCTTTTCCCGTGTTAGTAAAAACGATTGTTTTTTATTGTTACACCTCAAACCTGTTTGCTAAGATATTAATTTTTTCCGTGCGCGACATAGTCGAGTATTGCCTTGCAGTTCTAGTAGCCAAAATTTGTGGTCTTTAACGTTACACCTTAAAACTATTTTGTTCTAATTTTTATTTTTTCCGTACGGTTTGTTTTTTAAATGAACGGAATGTAGTCGATGTAGAACGAAATTAAAAAACACAATTTTTTGCCTGTTACTCCAACAGAAAAAAATGCAAAACTCAAGAAAAAAATTGATTACCCAATAAATATGCTGGAATTATATCGCCAGAATTTAAAAATTTTTTCAAACTAAATTCCGAAAGTATTTTTTTTAAACTTGATGTAATTTTTAAGAAAAACAAAATATTTGTTTTCGATATTTTATATTTTTTTTTTGTGTTTGTAATGCTAGGAAACAGGCAGTTTTAAGACTTTTGAAGAAAAAGGGTCAAGTTTCAATAGCTTTATCTTTTTATCCGGGTATTTTGGTTTATGTTATTTGTTATGCAACAAATATTTAACTCTCATTCATAACTGTCGCTTGACTCTACATCTGACTCAGAATCCAGAGTTGATACTGTTTTGATGAAAAATGACGAGAAAAAACAGACATGAAATGACCTTAATACAGAGAAACTGACCTCGAATTCTGAATAAGCGACCCAAAAAAAAAAAAAAAAATTATATAAAAGGATGTTAGGCATCACATCTCTGTTTTTTTTCATTTTGACCTTGGAATGATCCTAAAATGACCAAAAAGGAACTCAGGTGCGATATCAGCGACAAAAAAGACATGCGATATTTAAAAAAGTGGACATGGGATATTTTTTTTGTAATTTTGAACTCAGAATGACCCTCAAATGAACTAAATACACAGAAACTAACTTCGACTTTCAAATCAATTTTATAGTTCATCAAAAAAATTTTATAGATCACAATTTTGGACATTGTATCTCAGTGTCTCAGTGTCTCAGTTTCTTAATATTGACCTTGGAATGTCCTTGATATGACTTTAATACAAATAAAATGACCTCAGGTTCAAAATCAGCAACTCTTAAGACATAAATGTCACAATTTGGGACATCATATCTCTGTTTTTTTTTTCATTTTCAGCTTGAAATGACCTTGAAATGACCTTGAAAGGACCTTAATGCTGAAAAATTAACCTAGAATTTGGAATCAGTGACGTTAAAATCCTATATATCACAATTTTGGACATCGTATCTATGCTTTTTTCTCATTGATCTTGGAATTTGACCTTTACACAGACAAATTGAACTGGGTTTCGATATCAGCTACCCAATAAACTTATATATTAGAAAGTTGCAAAACGTATTTTTGTTTGATTTTTTTCATTCTGACCTTAGAATGACCATGAAATGAGCATTACTAGACAAACTGAACTCAGATTCGAAATCAGTGCCACTGTGCATTCGTGCCAAGGTTTAACAAACAATGTAACGATATGTAAGCAAATATCTTGTAGGGCGTTTTAGTCCTTCTTAATCACTCTGAATTGTGAATGAAGCAAACATTTTTTATAGAATAGATCGCTTTCGTCTTACATTGTGCCTTACATTGCATTGCATAGCAGACCTTTAAAACATACACTTAATGGTAACTCATTCAAAAATGCTGCATTTATTTTAACTTAATTAAAATATTCACCAATTATTACAGTTAAATTAGTGCTGCTTCAGTTGATTTCACGCCCAAAATATTTCATTTTTAAAATGAAGCCAAAACTTCGTTAACTTTCGCAACTTAATTATATGCTTTATGATTTTAAAATATGCCCCAAAGTAGGCAACACAATTTTCAAACCATTAAATTGCATTTATTTATTTATTTCAAGCACTGCTTGAAGCAAAATCGACCAAAAAATTTTCAACAGAAATTCAAATTAGTTCAAGGTTGCATGCAATTGCACAAACACACATACACACACTGATACATAAACATATAAAAAGCATTGTTTGCTTGAAATTCATATCGAAAAATTGTACAAACAGAATTAAGCAAATTTTCGAAAGTGCTATTAAATCGATAAGCAATCCAATCATTTACAAATACAAACATACAAATAAACAAACAAATATCATGAACAAATGCATGTCCTTGTGTGGGCGTAGCTGCGTATACAAATTGTGGGCGGCAAAATGGAAATTGCTGGCAAATAGATTGCCAAAAAAAGGAAAAAATATTATATGAAGACTAAAAACAAAAAAAAAAAATTTTGAAAAATTGCCAAGACAATAAGAAAAATTACAAGTTGTTGGAGTCAAAGCAGATAAATAAAGCAAAAAAAAATATAGAAAAAAAGTGAAAAATAAGGAAGGCTAGGCAAAAGAAGCGACAAGAAAAAGCTAAGAACAAGGCGTTAGAAAAACGAAATGTCAGAGTATCGAAGACTAGAATGCGTAGATGCTGATGACGATAATGTTGTTGTTGTTGTTGTTGTTGTTGTTGTTCTTGCTCTTGGCAGCATCTAAGACAATGACAATAACGATAACAACAACAAACAAAAAACAAAAAAAAACAAGCACTAGCATATTAACAGCTACAGCAACAACAACAACAGCAAGAAGAATCTCTAATAACAAGAAACAGACTGACATCCTTCGAATGACAAATGCAAAAACAATTGATGCGAAAATCCTTGATTACTTTGACACAAAAGACAAGACAAGCACTGGCAGGCGACAGACAGCGGGTTGGCAAAAGATGTGTGGCCACATTATAAAGAAATGCGGCTTGAATGCATAGATAACATAAAAAAACAACAACAACAACAATAGCAACAAGGCAGCATGTTATGTAGAATGTATGTGTGGTATGGCATAGAATGTAATCAACAAGGAATAAGCATTTTAACAAAAATTTTAACAAAATGTATCAATATGTTGACAAAAAAAAAAAAACCGAAAAAACCCACAACAATACATAAAATGGATCTCTACGAAAAAGGCACACAAAATTACAATAAAGCTGAGTAAGAGGGTTGTAAGAAATAAGCAACTTTAGAAACAGCAAATTGCTAAAAAATCTAGGTATGCAATAACGTGCGATAATTTTTTTCGTTATTTTTTTATTCTTTATCAATGTTATGTGAGTTTACAAACATTAACAGGTGGTGGTGGTTGTGGTGTTGGTGACAAAGAAAAATTTACTTATTAACTTAAATAGATGAATGAAAGGAAATAGCATTGACAGGCGATGATATTTCATTTGTATGTACTTTGTTAATGGTAGGCAAATATTTTGATAAATATTGAGTGGAGTTTTGAGAAAATTTGTGGAACGAGTAAAAGTACTCTTTTTCAAATGGATGACTCTTTTAAAAATGTGAGTAAGTACTGTATTCTTATATCTATAAAAATTGTGTGGAAACTATAAAAAGTTGTTCTGACTCAACCTAAACAACTTTTACAAAGAAATCTGGTCGAAAAAACTAAACAGATACAGCTAAAAAACCATTAGATAGAATGGAATCTAACATAGCGTTTCTTGGAGGTACAATTTTAAAGAAAAAATTTTGAATGAAGGCGTATCATAAAATCATAATCATCATAAAATACATCAAGGTTCATTTTAAGATGGGTACAAATGAAACTTTTTTTTTCAAGGCACCTTAATATACATACATAAATTCTTATCCATGTTTTGTGTTTTCTTATTATATACAGGTACAACGCCTTGTCATGAGAATCATCACATGGCAAGGAATTATCTCCAACTTGGCGATGGATTTGCTTATGCTTTGCGTGCTAAGTAAAAGACGTGCGTGCCCACGAGCCTCTACAGTCTGAGTGCAATCATCACTTCTAACAGAAAGTTTTTCTATAGAAATTAGGTTTAATTATTTTCATGACGTCACTTTGTTTAAGGGAAAGATGTAGATTTCATGCAATTTGTCAAAATTTCAAGCGCAGAGTACGTTTTAAATATCGAAGCTAAAGTCTAAAATATCAAACAAAAAAAAAAAAACAAAAAACAAATTGGCCATTTCAGCCCTTGAAAGGACTTTGACCGAGCTTCTTATGATCAATTGTGTTGTGTGTGTTATTAAATGCTTGCAGACAATTGACAGAGAACTGGACCTACATGTTTTATGCCGACTCCGAACGACTAAAGTTGATGTTCTCAAGAAGCTTTACATGGCATTATTTACGCTCTGAGGTTTGCCATTGTCTGCAGAGAGGTGGTGACCGATCAGAAAAATTTTAAATTGAAAAATTTTTTCGCCACGACTGGGGATCAAACTCGGGCTCCGAGCATACTAAGCCACACACTTAACCTGCATGCCACGGTCACCACTAAAATATCACATGTGCTTAATTTGGCTCATATGGAGCGCAACCCATTGAATGAATTCCAGATGTAGGATTATTTTAAATTTTAGCACTGTTTACAGATTAGTTCTATAGTCTTTTTCTTCGTCTTGCAGAGTCGTAAGACATCTGATTCAAAATGACCTATCTTATTGAGAGGGCATCAGAGAGCTATGTCTTGTCTTATAACTTATTACAAGTTCAAGTTTGGAGCTGGTTAGCTGGAGCCTTGACTTAGCTCTACTGATAGCAGTATATTTTTGTCCATTACTATTATCAAGTCACATAGCAGCTCTATGTTTTTTCAAGTTCTAACCTTTTGCTCTTGGTTCAGAGCCACTGAGGCACTCCTCTTCTAGCAATACTATTATCCTTATTTAGCATTCTGCTGAAAAAATGCTGTTACATCAAACAAATCATGTGTTGAAAAAACAGATTTCACTGTTAAATACCATCCAACAAATTAAACTTTTAAATCAACAGTCGGTTGACTGTTGGTCTATAGAACATTAAACCCATATAAAAACGAACTTATTGAAATTTGTTCACTGTTTTGAAAGTTCGTGTTTGGCCGAGTGTGCGTGTAGTACTCGACTGTCGTAGATTCAAATACCGGCAAGGCCAACAACGATATTTTTTTATATAAAATATTTATTTTTTTATATGTTGAAGGTTATTTCAACTTATGTTGAAGGTTATTTTTGACCAAACAATTAATTAAACAAAATTATTATCATAATTATTAAAATTACCACACTCAGAAAAAAGTATCTCGGAATATGATAAAAAAGGCATCATATTTAGAGAAAAATGGTATAGACTTTGCTCCAGAGAATGCTATTCTCTAATTGCGATACTAAAAATTCTCTAAAAATGATAAAAATCTACCATGAAATAGAAAAATATATCATTTTTAGAGAAAAATACTTTTTTTTTTGAGAAAATATTTGTTTTTATTGAAGAAAATACTTCTCATAGTGAATTTTTTATCAAAATATAAGAAAAGTTTTACATTTTCAATAAAATTTCTCTATAAATGAGAAATTTTTTGTGCGAGAAAAATACTTATCATTATTAGAGACATTGAAATGTTTCCATTTCCTAGAAGTAAAGAAATATTTCTACGAAAATGTGAAAATTTATTCTAATTGAAGAAAATTTTATTTAAAATAGAGAAAATTGCTATTATCAAAAATAGAGAAATTTTTTACCGGAGCAAGGTATGTGTTTTTTTCTCAGTGCATTTTTGATACTTACACAGGTAGGGTTCGTACCCACGTTCCCTACATGACAGTCTAGCATACTTCCACTGAACTATTGGCATCGATAATATTAATATAGCGAAATACATTTAGAAAATATTGCTAAGAGAAGACAGACATTTCAGCAAAAACTCTTAAATATTTCAACAGATGATTTTAACAGCAAAAAAATATTTCGAAACGTTCATTCAACAGAGAAAATTGTTTACTTAAAAGCAAAATATTTAAACTAACAGTGTTTTGGAATAACAGCGGCCGACTGTTAATATAACAGATGAGTTTCTTCTAAGTGTACCAATGACTGTCTGAGAGTACAAGGATATGTGACCCAAAGTTGTTCTGACAAAGACATTCCCGTACACATCAATAACATATATTTCCGCTTAGAATATGGTTGCACTATAGCACATTTAAAGTGCTTTTTCGAATCGGGGATCATAAAAACCTACTCCAGTATCTCCATTTCTAGTTTGGATGCAACTGAATGTTAAAAAAAAATTATACAGGCACATTTTGCAAAATCTTTAGGAAGCTTGTTAATGCCTTTGTAAAAATGCATAGCGAAATTGTTTCATAGAGGTTTTAAAAAAGAGCCAAGGAATACTTTAACCCAGTTTATCAGTTATTTTTTTTTCAATGTGAAGACCGATCCGTTCTAATCTGCACATAGTATATGACTTTTGGTCATTAAATGCATAAATTTATTCACGTTTTCATTGTAAAGGGTGATTTTTTAAGAGCTTGATAACTTTTTTTTTAAAAAAAAACGCATAAAATTTGCAAAATCTCATCGGTTCTTTATTTGAAACGTTAGATTGATCCATGACATTTACTTTTTGAAGATAATTTCATTTAAATGTTGACCGCGGCTGCGTCTTAGGTGGTCCATTCGGAAAGTCCAATTTTGGGCAACTTTTTCGAGCATTTCGGCCGGAATAGCCCGAATTTCTTCGGAAATGTTGTCTTCCAAAGCTGGAATAGTTGCTGGCTTATTTCTGTAGACTTTAGACTTGACGTAGCCCCATCTGACAACAACAACACGATTCACAACATTTGACAACATTTCCGAAGAAATTCGGGCTATTCCGGCCGAAATGCTCGAAAAAGTTGCCCAAAATTGGACTTTCCGAATGGACCACCTAAGACGCAGCCGCGGTCAACATTTAAATGAAATTATCTTCAAAAAGTAAATGTCATGGACCAATCTAACGTTTCAAATAAAGAACCGATGAGATTTTGCAAATTTTATGCGTTTTTTTTAAAAAAAAGTTATCAAGCTCTTAAAAAATCACCCTTTATATGTAGATGAGTTTCATGCATTTTTGACTCTTATCGTATGAACTATTCTTGATGTCCTTGAATTTGAACATGGATTATATGAATTTCGGTCACTAAACTCAAACATTAAAGGTGTCCCAAAAGAAATTTTTTAAAATTTCACGTTGCGAAATCTTTGTTAGAAAGCTTAAGAGTCGATGTGGCACATAACATTCGCTGCAGAGAAAATAGTCCTTTTTTAAAAATTCATAAATCAGTCAAAAACAAAAATTTTTCCAAAATTTTATTATTGTAGAGAATTGAACAAATTACAAGAAAAATAATTAAAAAAAAAACATATTTTTCAATTCAACATGGTTTTATAGAGCTCAAAACTGGCGGCAGAAAAAAAACGGGCCTCGTGGTTGCAGCGCTGGGAGTCGCAAAAATTGTCCGATCTGGAAAAAAATTACTTTTTTAAATCTTAACAAAATTGATATGAGAGGAGTTTTTTTTTCAATTTTTTAAATTTTTGGTGATGTTCCAAATTTGAAAGTGTGTTTTTTCGAAAAATATATTAACTTTAAAAATTCATAAAATATCGATAAAAATATTTAAAAAAACTCGTGTCAAACGATAGCGAATCAAGTTTAATAATATAAAAAAAAAATTTCGTCTAAAAATGAACCTGCTAGTGCCGCAACCAGTACGAAAAACATGGTTTCGAGATAAACGCGTTCAAAGTTTGTGAACAAAGAAAAATAAAAATAACTTCTCACTAATCCGGCTTTAACTTTTGAACCCGTAGGAATTTTTAGGAATCTTAAGAATAGTTACTAAAATAAAAAATTATAAAAAAAGTAGATTTAAAAAAACGGCCAATGTCATGTCGCCCCTTAAGGTATTTTTGAGATTTTTTTTAAATTTTTTGTGGAAGTAGTTTAGAAAAATCAAATTTTTTAGAGATTTTTTAGATTTCAAAAATAATTCGGCAAATAACAGACATTTTTTTAGTCTTTGAGTCATTGTTTTAAATAACAAATGTCCAAACTTTACTTATATGTTAAAAAATCAAAAGTTTTGAAAATTTTGTTGATCATTTGGGTGATTTATATTTAATTTTTTTCAAGAAAATTTTTTAAAAAACGTTTCATAATTTGTAAAAATTCCATTAACATTAAAAACTTACATACATTTCTTTTTGACAAGATGACACAAAAAAAGATGACTTTGACAAAGTCTGGTATTGAGCAATTTATGCATGAAACTCGAAAAATCTCTGCAAAAATATTATCTACTGAGGGAAAATCCGATTAGCGCGACCTCTAAAGCTTTTAAAGAAAATTGTAAAAAATCTCAAAAATACTTTACACCATAAGCTATAAAAAAGCTGAGCAAAAAACATTTTTTTGGGACATACTCATGTACATTAGACCGTATCGAAAAAATAAATTTCGCCGCACACCAGCTAATCTGAAGCGTTATTGAAAGAAAGTTTCGAAAAAAATTTCAACTGAGATCAAAAATATAAGGGGTCAACTGAGATCAATGAGTTTCAGAAACCAAAAATAGGTCTTCCTAAGACAAAACGAAAAACAAACAATTTTTTAAGATCGGACGGTAAATACCGAAGATATAAAGAAATATGTCGATGCGCGACCCCTACGTTCGGTCAAAAAAAAAAAATTTTTTTTCGAAACCTCCTTTCAATAATGCTTCAGATTAGCTGGTGTGCGGTGACATTTATTTTTTTCGCCTATAAGGCGAGACGGTCTAATGTACATGCATGGGATTTATATCATTTATCTTATCTTGTCTTGTTCTCCTCGTATTTGTGCATGAATTTTATGAATTTGATTCACAAAAATTAGGAATGATTCATGTTCTTCTTGTATTTTCTGAAAGCATTTACAAATTTTTAATTGGTGGAGAAATGTGGAGAAAGTTCCATGCGGAGAAAGTTCCTGTAGGCTTATAAAATATTCATGTTGTCGTCGTATTTTGTTCTAATGTGTATTTTGTACATTGCTTTCATGAATAGTTAATGTGACTCGTGTAAGTGTTTCGTTCTTTTGTGTATTTTGTACATTGTTATCATGAATAGCTGTTGTGACTCATGTAAGTGGTTACTGAACCAAAATTAATGAATGCGATTCATGCAGATATGTAAAAATTCACAATTATTGTGTACTTTTTTGGTTTAGTGTGGACAAGTGCTAAAGATAGAGGGAATATGTGCCTTGTAATGGCTTCTTGGAAGATACATTTTTATTTGATCATCAAGAAATGTGAAATGAGCAAAAAAAAAAAAAAATGAGTGTCACAACTACTTTCCACATAAACATAAATATTAAAAGTGCCATAATACTGAAAATACTTAAAAATAAGACTTGGTACTTAGATGAAATTTGGGCATAAACAAACATCATTAAACCATGGCCACTTTCCATACTATCACAAATAATGAAAGCGACCTTGAGGACTTTTCAAATTTCATAGGCAAAAAAATTTATTTTGTTAGACTTACAACCACACCTAGTTGCTTCATAAATAATAACGTTACGTCTGGATTTGATTTTCATTCATTTATCAATACACTGACATAAACACAAAATGTGAACTAAACAATCACTCTCACTCATAGTTTAATATTCCGCATTAATTACACAAATTGCCAGAGTTTTATAAATATTAATGTTTCATTTTGAATTTCCTTCAAATCCTATATAATTTTCTTTCTTTTTTGCAAATAGCTTCTGTGTCTTTTTAAGTACCAGATCATTTGTTAAGAATTGATGCTGGTGGGCTTTGCTTATTTTTGACTTATGTCACATAAAAAAATGTCAAAGCTTAACTCATAAAATAAGCGTTTTTCTTGTTAGAATCATCCAATCGAATGACAGTTGAAAAATGCGTTGACGCCATAAGTCTGGCAGCTCTGCTCAATATCCTTTTTCATCATTATGGCGTTTGGTTTTTTTGCATCTTTTTAAGTGCTTCTTAATTTGACAGTGCTTAGTTTGCTTACTACTATTTGTAACAGTCTCTCGCTTAAACCAGCCAGCCGCCAATTTATGGCCAATAGACAAGGACAACACCAATAACAATGTTGATTGCGTGCGTTTGCTTGAACGCTAATCTAGCGCCGGGAAGGACATTAAATGCTCATTATTCATCTCGTTAGATTTCTGGCAGCAACAACAAGAACAGCAATAAAAACCACAAAAACCAACATTAAGCCAAAGCAAAGAGCTGGTGGGGTACAGAGAGTATTGGCTAGAAAAAGAGAGAGAGAGAGAGAGAGTGAACTACATTCATTACAGCGTATTTTGTCCTTAGACGTAATTTTATTTAATATTTACAAATTTCGCTATTTTTGTTATAATTTTGTTTTTATGCTTTGCCTGCTGAGCCTCGTAAATGATGCTCGCCTAAGTCACGTGACTATTTTTATGACGCGAAGAACGAGCAGAAGTAGCAGAAGATAAAACAACGAAAGTGGCAATTATAGCCAAAACAAGCAGTTAAGCGCAATAATAGCAACATGATTAGCAATTTTATTTAATGAATAACTAATAAAAAGACACAAAATAGTTGGCCACTTTGTGGCAAAAATGGCTAAACAGAAATGTTGTTTGCTTTTTGAAACATAAAGCTTTTGAAACTTTTCATATTCAAATGTGTAGCTTTGTGGAATTTAATAAAAGTTTTTTGCATATATCATGGTTTTCTTATAGTAAAAATTATATGCATAAAATTGGATGCTGTATTCCAGTCATTCACACAAAAGCATTTGGGTTCAAACCTTGGCTAGCTTAGACTATTCTATTCCTTTTTTGTGAGAGCGGTAGGCTATAATGCTCTAATAACTCTCAAACTCACTTGTATGAGTTGCCATATTAGCTCAATTTAATAGCGTTCTTTTAATAAGCTGTCCCAATGATGATAAGAATTCTTTATGTTTCATCATTCTTTCGCTTTTAATATCCTGCTTGTTCACTCTTTTATGTTTTTAATGCTCTTTTCGTGTTGTAGAACTTTCTAGGAGTTTTACCTAGTTTCTTTCCGGCTTTCATTAAACTTTCTCACCCACTCAAACGCACTCACACACACACACACACACACATACACTCCTTCACTTCATAGACGCGGCAGCACAAATTGCCAAATCGTGACTGGCGAATGTTTGGCC